>LBNU01002335.1:32297-56258 GCA_014162995.1 Artemisia annua
GGGGTCTGTTTATTTTATAAAAAGGGGGAGTGGGCTGGTTGTGGGATTGGGCCAAGGGAAAGAGTTGGGCCTGAGAAAGAAAAAGAAAAAGAAAAGGTGGGCTGGGTTATAGGGGTGTTGGGTTTATTTTGGATTTGGGTTTATAATAAGAAAAGGGCCCGTTTGGTTTTATAATTCCTAAAGGACTAAATGTGTAATTTCTGGATTTTTGAGGGGTTGTAATTGACAAGTTTCCAAAGTATTTCCAAGGGCCATTCTTGCCATATGTGAATAGTATAAGGACCATAGTTGCCTTTTTTCCATTTTGAATATCCAGGGACCATTTCTGCCAACTTGTGAAACTTCAGGGACCAATCTTGTAATTTTCCAAAATTTTACCACAAGGACCAATTGTGTCATTTATGAATAGTAAAAGGTTTATTTTTGATTATTTTTACTTTTTAAATCACCAAGGACTATTTTTGACATTTTTCAAACTTGGGGGACCAAAGTTGTAAATTTGTGATTTTTGATATTCAAAGGGTTTGTTTTGACAACTTATGAATCCCCAAGGACCTTTTATGATATTTTGCATGTTTTGAAATATCCAGGGACTAGATTTGACAATTTGTGAAAGTTGAGGGACTGAAACTGCCAATTGTGCAAACTTTGTTCGTTTTTCATTTGTTTTCAAACATTTTGCATCTAGAACATATAAAACACACTTTTGAAATATTTTCACTATTTTGATGCATTATTGGGTGTTTTTGGATGTTTTGGCAGTTCAGATTAGGTAAAAATGATGAGTATTTACACACTCATCAAGGGTCACCAAGTTCCTAAAGAGAGGTAAAAACATCTCCTATATATGTTTACATATCCTGGATAACTTAGCATGACCTATTTTCTAACTGCAGATCTACAACTTACATCCACCCCTGCAACGTACTACTACATAAACCCTAACATCCCTGACCTTCAACAATACAAAGTAGCGTAAGCGTCACCTTTTTGATTTTTTCATCTTAGATCTGCTTTCATTTTACTAAAACAAAATAACCATCTAACAGATACAAGGCACTCTATGAAGAGAAAGAACCACTATGTGTGACTAGATACCGGTTGAATGACACCGAACAAGAACAGCAAAAAAACCGTGTCCCATTCCAGCAGCTTTTCAAACACAAAGCAGCAAGCTATAAGGTAACTTACATATGCTAAACTCTATTCACATGAGTACACTACTTAACACACTTTCGGTATATTTTGCCAGGGGGTGCGGTTTACTTGCCAGGCAACGATAACCAGACTCAACACGAGCAGGGGATGGTACTATACCTCATGCTGTGTTTGCATTAACAAGGTCACCCACGAGGATGGAAACTATAAGTGCAAGATTCACGGAGTCATACCTGCCCCTAACTACCGGTACGCAAATGTGCCATTCAAATATTGACCAATTTATGCTTCAGTATCTAATCATTACATTTCTGCAGCTACAATTTCAGAGCTACCCTAACAGACGGCACTGGCTCGGCAACATTCATATTCTTCACCCCTAAGGCAGACGACTTTATTGGGGTCAATTGTGGAGACTTAGTTGCATCAAACCAAGATCTTCAACGAGGCCACTTTCCTAATGAGATAGAGGCAATTGTTGGAACAGACCACACATTTCAGTTCCATTACAACACAACATCCAATCCAGGCATTACTGAATTGGTCATGGATGAGGTTTTTGGCATAACAGATAAGCCAAAACAAATTGCCTTAGACGACAGGTAAACAACTAGAACTCTTGCTTTGCATAACACGTACCATTTGTATTGCTTATGACAATTACACCCTCACCTTCCATGATGCAGGGTTAGATTCCTTGCCAAAACCTTTACCCGCACCCACACCAGAACTGAAAGCTCAGACAACTACTGAGGGAACAGGGCACGATGATTATTCAAAAGGTCCTAAATTTTTCCCCTGGAAATAACCTACTATCAAGACTTTCAACTAGCATGCAGACTTACTTAGATGTTTCTTTTACAGGCACCACACCTTTGCCTAAAATCGAAAATGTTCAGACAAAAGGGGACACCACACTGCTTCAAAAACAAGAAGAAACACCAAGCAAACAAGAACAACACACAGTACCACAAACAGAAACAAAACAAGGTGATGCACTCTCACTTCTATCTTGCTAAAACAAGTTCCAATTTTCTTTACTTAATTTCAATTTTCCATGCAGAGACTACTCCACCGCAGGCAGCCTCAGTGGCTATGCAAACTAGATCAAAGACGGAAATGGAACCTAATGTTGCCCCAAAAACAGTGAAGCACCGCATCTTCACAGAGGAACCATCAGAGAACAAAAAAAAAAGAACTAGAATGCACTCGACACCCACCATCTTTTGCAACTTAGATGCAGACTTCCTAGCTGCATTCAAAAACCTACCTACTATGTAAATTAGCTCCTAACGGCTTAATGTAATAGCCCCACTCACTTCTACTTTTGCTACTTGGATGCAAAGCACTTATGCGCATCCTAAAAACTGTGAGGTGTGTAAATACTTATCTATGCCTTAGCTGAACCTCTGTATGAGTGCAGCATATCGTGTATGTAGCTAAAATATTGGCACGTAATGAAGCACGTATTTGGTGCAAATGGTCCTCTTTTCGCTTATTATTGGCTAATAATGCAGTGCGTAACAAAGAATGACAAAAACCATAAACATAAACATTACATTTTCATTCATAATAATCATAAACATAAACATTACATTTTCATCCATAATAATCCATTACAATGCATTTCAGTACATAAACGCATTCCACTTAAACATTGAAACATACATCAAAAGATACATTCTACTAAACCAAAAGCTTAAAAACTGTACCACAGAGCTTCACTCGAACCAGGAAACATGACGGCGATTCTCCCTCCTACCCTCACAGGCCACATCCAACAAACCAGTCAACGCAGCAAGCACCTTCTTATCTGTCTTTAGAGTTTCCTTCATACATTCCAACCCCGCGTTACCAGAATCATGAAATACACAAAAGCCCTCGCCTTCCTCAACCAACTTTTCCATCCTTTCAATCTTCTTAATGAGGCCATCACGTTTCTCACACAACACATTGATTAGCCCATCAATCTCCGCGTGCTGTTGCGTGAAAAGCAAATGGAAACAACCTTCAAGATTATCAGAACCACTCGCGATTCTTAGTTCTTGGAAATGGGGAGTGCGAGACATGGCATACTCTGATGGTGGTGTCGCCATCTTTCTATGTCCGAATAGGTAAAAATCAATTTGGGGAAAAACAAAGCCCTAATTAAGAAGATATAGGAGTCCCGCCATTAAATGACATAAAAAAAAAATAAAAACGTAATAAAAGGGTATTAAAACAATACCAAAAACGTTATAAGAAAATTCCCAACCTATAAACAAAAAAAAAACTTTTAGAAAATACTTAATAAAACAATTGGCAAAAACACCAACTTAACATAAAACGGTTACTACCATTGACGAACAAAATTCCAGAACGGTGTCCATTCTCAAAAATGTCTAATATCGAACAAAATAAATTAGCCAAAAAACATCAAAAATATACCAAACCATTTTACGTTCTCACAAAAACACGCTATCACACAAACCCACGCACCGCAGCATCGCGCGGGCTAACCCGCTCGTTATTTCATACTTCACATAAAATTTGACACGCTTTATTGACCATTTGTTTCTCTTGATCTCATTCATTGGTTCATTGGTTGCACCACTTGTCAACTCTAGAGATAAGAAGATATGTAGGAATACCAAATAAGAAGATTTGCCATTTTTCTTTAAATAATGGTTGACATAATCAAACAAAAATTATATTATATTATATGCTAATATTCAAGAAAACATAGAGGATGACAAAGTTATGGTTATACTGGAATCTGGAAGACAGAAAACAGTTTCATACGAGTCAAACTATAACTTGTTTTCTTTAATAAACCCCATTGAATGAGAGCGACCTAAACTTAAGTTTTCAATTTTGATATCCTTTTGGCTTTTGGATTATGATCGTAACTTGTTAAGATTTCGATACTAATTTTATGATTTTATGATATTATAAATAAAAATTAATTCGGATCTTACGTAGGATCTTAGAAGATTAAGATCTTATATAAGATCATGATCTTAACCATATGATCTTGAGATTTAATCCGATTTGATCTATTTTTTTAAAACCGCAAACTAAAAGTTTACAAAATTATGGATTATGTTTTTTAAGATTAAAAAAACATCATGTTAATCTTCTTAAACATTACATATTCATAATTAAAGACAACATTTCCATGAAACATTCATATGATTTTGTGTTTATGATAGATAATAATTTGTAGGATTTGAATAATATTACAAAAATTATTAAGAAAATGAAATTATAGTAAGGTTTTAGAATCCCGATCTGATCTTACAATCTCGATTTTGAAAAACAAAAACAATCCCAAATGAAATCTCGATTTTAAAAACCTTGATCGTAACAGATAAAAACACAATCATACCATCAATGAATATTGATCAGTGTTAGGTAAATCACGGGTCATATAATCGGATGGTCTTGTTTAGCTATGAAGTATGCACGACCACAACAACAATTATACTCAATATTGTTATAAAGTTATTGCGTATGTTAATTGTGAGTTCTACAAAGTTGTATTAAAGTGAGGTATTCTTATGTCTTAGGGTTTGATGGTCACCACTACATATATTTGGTGGCTGGTTGGGTGAAGCGAGTAAATGGTGAGGTGGTGCATGCAATGACTGTTACACACAACCTTATCACCTTTCGATGATCGTTGACACGAATTAAAAGTTCTCTCTTCTTAAAAAGTCGTCGTAACGACTCAAATTTATATGCACCTTTAACTTGAGTTACAGTGGTTTATAAGTTAGCTACAACGACATAATCAAGGAGGGTCTTGAAACACTAATGTATTTTTGCGACGTATTACTAATTTTTGTATAAAGATCTCAAATTTTCAGAAATAGACATGGTGCCCGAAAAATGTGGTTTATAGTCCTATATGATTTTACGTAAGTAGATCTGTTTATTTTCAATTCTAATTCGGTCTTTGGCAATATTTTAAAAACCAGGTTTTTAATTGACCCAGTTGAGCCACCGGATCACGCTTTAACCAGCGGTTCAATCGGATTTTCGCTCAAAACCAGCTTCGGGTCACCCAACCAGTTCACGAGTCAACCCGGGTTTTAAAACACTCTTTAGCTATCATGGAGGTTTGTGCTAAAATTTTTGTTTACTTTTGTGAAAGAAAAAGAAATGGTACGAGTATATTCCCTAGTCTTTTTAGATTCAGGTCATTATAGTGCTGCCGACTGCGGTGGTCCAATATGACGGCTGCTCCCCATCACCGGTGGCCCCACTCCTTTAACCACCACAGTTTTCTTTGACACCAACCGCTCATTATCTTTTCTCTGGATAACCACTTCACTTTTATTACTTTTTCGGTTAAAGTTTAGGGGGTTGGCAGCACACCCCTCACCCCATTTCCCTTCCCTCACATCCACCCAATCTCCATATGCCACATCATCCTCCCACTTTTCCCTTCCCTCACTCAAATTTTGTTGGCAACACACCCCTCACCCTTCCCCCCACTTCTTTCTTCCCCCCAACGTTCGAAAAGTGAGCTTCACCGCTCGGGAAACTTTCCCTAACGGTGAACACCGCTGGGCTCACCGCAAGGGCGGCGGCGGTGTTCCCGTTCGGTAAAAGTCTCCCCGTGACCCTCCCCGAAGGTGCTGCCAACCCCCTTATACTCGCCTCCTACCATTTTCAAACAATAAAATACCATGCAATTAGATAACTTTTCATGCATAATCGAGTTTGGATTAGATATTAGTTATGTTTTACAAAACTAGCTAGTAAAAGTGTAAAACTTAATAGCGGAAAATAGTTGCATGAACCAATGCGTGTATATTTTCGCCGACTAATTTAAGGTCAACTTTTTCGTTTTTGAGTAACTTCGATTTCTGATATTTTCGCCGACTAATTCACATCATTTGAACTCATCGCTAACATTTGGTTCTTGTTATAGAAACACCAGTTACGCTAATCATGATTATATATTGTTGAATTTAAAGAATAAATAGAAAATGTAAAAAAATAAGAAAATAAATAAAAAAAAAAAATAAAAAAAAAAATTACCAAAAGAAGTGTCATTTTTTATTTGCACACTCGATTACATACTGTTAATTAGAGGTGGCAAAACGGGCGGGCACGGGCACGGGCTTAAACGGGCATGGGCTAAACGCGCACGGGCCAAACGGGCACATGTTATACAAATTGCTTTATGAAAGATTTAAAACGACAGAAATAAATTCCTTAAACGTAATATCTTATTTATATTTAATAACTTAAATATATAATATGTATAAGTTTTTCTTTAAAACGATCGTAATGTTCTCCGACTGAGAAAAAAATATGTGCCCGTTAGTGCCCATTTAATATTTCAATGGGCTATATGTGCTCATTTAAAAAAAAGAGAGGGCTAAATGTGCCCAAATATTTTACAAAATAGTCAAAATTAACATATTTTTTGAAATTCGGGCACAAATTGCCACCTTAATAGATACAGTGTTTCTTACATAGCTTATTTTGCTTGTATATTGATGTCTGAAAATAAAAAGTTTGTGCAAGTAAATCACCACGTCCCTTCCCTCATGTCACGAAAATTGCAACATAACACACTTTTCAATCTTCTAAGAAATCGCACATTTAGGGGAAATGGATGGTGTCGGTCATGTAAACCTTTAAACATAAAGCACTTAAATAAAGCCTTCAATTCACCAAAACCGAATATTTTTTATAAAAAGAGAGGCAATATTATATTTGAATTCGGATGATATCATAAAAGGCATAGTCTTTACCAATTTGTTCTCCCAAAAGTTGCTACGAAGCAATGCCTTTAATAACCCATGTTCTTGCATTTGGTGACAATGACTTGGGATAATTTAGGCCGGTTCGGTGTTGGTCAAAAGTATTTTGTTTTATCTACAAAGTTGTAAGTAATCTTTAGGGCCCAAACAAAGTATATGTGTTCAAAACTACAAACACGTCTTTGAAACATGCATGTATTTTTCGATAACCTCATTAAAACATTGCGTGTATATTTTGTACAGTGATTTGGGTCCCTCGATGGGGCTACGGTAGGTAAAGTGTTTAGGGCCATATGAAATTTTATAAACATGTCATATTAAGTGGTCCGTTTTTAACTTCCTGGTTTTATCCGATTGAGATTGATGGCTAGGTACCATAACAATGGTGAATGGTGTTAAACCTTTTCTATTTTGCTTGATGAAACATAGCATTCTATCAATGTCAAGTACAGCAAGTTTGATGGAGACGAGATTTGTGGTCAAAAAAGAAACGTAGATCGTTTTGTCTATGGCGTAGGGCAAAAGCCTTACCTAAGCCGTATGTGTTACTGTTTATTTTATATTACTTTCTTTGTTTGTCGACGCTGTAGAAGGAAGACTTCTTCTATGCCGTAGTAGTAACGATTTCAGAATCTTCTATTATTTATCTAGTCGTTTTTTCTTTTACTTTAATTAGGTTTCTTTTTGTGCAAGTTTCAATTCCCTATGAATATAGGACTCATTTGTAATCAACTTTTGATTATTAGTAAACTTGTGTTTTATTGTTTTATCTCTTGTTTGGGTTTTATTTCCTTAAGGTGCCGCCTCGTTTATATATCTTTAGATTATTGTTTATCTAAATTCGCTTCCGTGTCCTGTGTCAAAGTTGCATCAAGAGTTTATTGTGTCAAATATGGCTAAGTTGTTTTGTAAGGAAATTTATCTCCTTCATTCAGGGGATATGCTTTTCACTGGTCATTAACTTCAAATCTTAATAACTTAATGTTGAATTATCTTTTCTTCGATATCAACTTTGAAACATGATAAATTTATTGTCACGTATGTTCGGGGACGGAACCGAGGAAGTTTATGATGGTGCCTATGAACCACGTTGATTTTTCTCCATAGTAAAAATCACGACTTTTATAAAACGCACATTGTCCAAAATGGTGTTATTTATAACAAAAAAAGTTAACATTAAATAACTTAAAGCCGGTGGTAATAACGAATGGAAGATGCGTCTTCTACCACTTTAGACACATCGTTCCTTAAACAAACACCACCATGTGACGCGTGGTTAGCTTATTTTTTGGAGAAGTCGGTCGACCACAAGACTGACTTGAGGAAGAAAGAAAAAGAGAATTGCGTGTGTGATATGTTGGTTTTTGTGGGGTATATTTGTTTTTTAAGTGAGATATGTTTGGTATATTACTATGATGTTGTTGTATTGAAAAGCTAATGTGGTGCTAGTTGACGGTCATGTTTGCGGTCACTATTACCAACACGCTAAGCCCAATTGTTTTAAATACATATAATTACATTACTCTAATATTATTGCTTACATATAGCAGTCGGCAAGAGTAAACTAATTTCCCTGCTTATATTATTGAATCCAAACTTTAGTTTTTCGGTTTAGAATTTGCACATAAACACATACTATATTTTTCTATAAAGTGTAACTATATCTAGACTTTATTAAATGTTTGAGACTTGCTCAGAGATAAGAGATACATATTGACTTAAAATCATACAATATTTAATGAATTAACTTGAAACAGTGTTGTAAAGCAAGATTTTCAAGGCTAAGTGATTGCCGATTACTTGCACTAGGTCAATGACCAATAGATCACCGATTACTTGCTAACGGGTAAAAACTCGACCAAACTAGGTCAAAACTCCGTCAAAACATAATGTTAACTCTTACAAACTCAGGTTGAAGTATTTGAACAATTGTGTTAATGTTTCTTAACATAATTTATAAGCAACTTTGTGGTCCTATCAACATGTCATACGTAGAATTTCGATATTTATAAATAAATTTCCAATTAGATTTACACTCCACCTAGGCTAGTCACTAGCTACAAGCTAGGTAGTTATCTCCCAACTTGCGCCTAACGTATTTTTACAAACATGACAGCCTTAAATGTTGTTGGTTGATGTCACCATGACACACCGATGTTCAAATCATAAAAAGAAAAAAGAATCCACACATATTCGTTTTAAACGGATATCACAACGTAAGGCTAGACACTATAGTTTCAACTCTTTTAACCGTCACATTACCATTAAGCACAATATCACTATACTCATATTTTAGTCACAATAGTCATCACTCTCCTCTTAACAATTAAAAATACCCACTTTAACAAACATAACTCACAAAATTCTCTACATATACTTACAAATCAAATAAATAATAATAAAAAACCATTAAGCCCCACAAATTACCCGTTACCCAAAAGGTGAACTCCTTCACCGCTTCTCTCCTTTTTTTTGCCTTGGTCGCACATGACGGAAGGCCTCCACAATAGAGGTGGCGCGTCACTAGTGAGGGTGAGGGTGAGGGTGAGGGTGATGGCTCACCTACCATTGTGTGTAGCCTAAGGGTGGTGGCAGTGGTGCGGTGTGACCCGCGGTTTGGGGTGATGCCGAGCGGTAACACCGCCGCAACTGGCACGACATCGAGCGGTTTGGTGATTCTCGGTAATGTTTGCCGAAGCGGTTTAATGGAAAAAGAGACGTTAAGAATTTAATTATTCGAACGTTGGGGGATTTCGTGGACCGTTGGGAGTGTTTGAAACAAACACAAAAAAAAAAAACAATAATAAAAAAAATAATAAAATAAAATAATAATAATAATAATAATAATAATAAAATAAAAAAAAATAAAAAAATAAAAAAATAAAAAATAAAAATCTACTGTATATAGTAGAAGAAAACATAAATAAAAATCACTTCCAATCTAATATAACACACCACAATTCACATATTTTTACAATGTATTCATCCTCTTCTTCTTCATCCGACTCGATATTTATTCCGGAAGAATCGTCCGAACTATGGGTATCCGGTAATACCATATCAACCTTTTTAGCCGTGATCGATTCAATTGAAGACACGGCAAGCTCTACCGATACTCGGGAGTCTGTAACCCGTTTTCGTCAAAAAGCTTTACAAACCCTTATGGACGACTATTTCATGGAACGACCAAAGTTTGGCGACAATGTATTTCGTGATAGGTTTCGTATGAATAAAAGATTGTTTTTAAGAATTGTTAGTGATGTTGAAGCGAGGTTCGAATGGTTTCAAGAGGGCTATGATGCTAGGGGAAAAAAAAAGTTTCACGGCGTTACAAAAATGCACGTCGGCCATAAGGCAACTCGCTACGGGTGAACCTCCGGATAGATTTGATGACTATTTAATCATGGCGCGAAGAACGTCAGGTTATAATTTTTTTTTTAAAAGTTCTTGTTATTTTTTTTATACTCTTGTTTATTTTTAATTATACTCTCGTTATTTTGTTTTAATTTTAGTTATATATTTATTTACTTATTTATCTATTTTAAACTTGTCGTTGTTATTATTTATTTTTAAATTATTGTTAATAACTTTTTTTAGGAGAATGCTTTGATCATTTTTGCCATGCGATTATTGAATTATATGGTCGAGAGTTCTTACGTAGACCGACGTCCCATGACGTTGCACGCTTATTCGAGGCACATGAAGAAAAACATCACATTCCTGGAATGCTTGGTAGCATTGATTGTACACATTTCGTTTGGCGTAATTGTCCTAGACATTTGAAAGGCCAATATAAGCGAGGTGATCACCAATATCCTACTATTATGCTTGAAGCCGTTGCTTCAAACGATTTGTGGATTTGACATTCGTTTTTTGGTCCTCCCGGTGCAAACAACGATATCAATGTTTTGAATCAGTCTCCATTATATCTTTCGGAGCGAAATGGAACGGCGCCAAACAGTTCATTTCATGTAAATGGACGGACTTACAAACGTGGATATTATCTTACCGATGGAATCTATCCTGCATATTCAACGTTTGTTAAAGCATATAAGTTTCCCACTGAGCGTCAGGAAAAGAGATTCAAGAAGCTACAAGAGTCTGCAAGAAAAGATGTCGAGCGAGCTTTTGGTCGTCTTAAGGCAAAATGGATTATTCGCAATCGTCCTCTCCGGGCTATGACGGTCGAAAAGATTCGACAACTCGTTTATACGTGTATCATATTTCACAATATGATTTTAGTAGACGACCAGGTGGCAATATCACCGGTTCATATAATGGATCAGCCGGTCGCGCCGGTTTATGACGATAGTGCATTACCGGAGTTACTCGACGAAGATATCCATTACCGTCTCCGATATGATCTTACGGAGCACGTAGACGCTCAAGACTTACCATACCTCGATGACTAGTTATTATTATTATTATTATTTTTAATTATTATGTAATTTTATTTTAATTATGTTTTTTTTTAGTATTATGTAATGTTCTTTTAATTATTAATGAAATATTTATGTTTTATTAAATTGTTTAATATATGAAAATAAAAAATAAAAAAATAAAATTAGTTGAGGTATGGTTGAATCATGGTTGCCAGTAAAAAGTATGGTTAGGTATGGTTGAGGTATGAAATGAGGTGGAATGATATTATTGGTGGATGGTGAGGTATGAGGTTATGTTTGAGTCACCACTGCCACCACTCTAAGATGACATAACAAGTGGCCTGACATCTTGGTCTTGGCTTTTTTTTTTTTTTTTTTTTTTCTTTTAGTAGTTAGTATTTCATAAGGTCTCAACTTAAGTAACTGTGAGCTAGAGTAATCTACCTCATATGCAATGCATATACGCTTTTTTGTCTTAAAAATTTAAGAGGTACTACATTTGAAACTAAAATTTCGCTCATTTTATGTATGCAAATCTTAAAACATCACATTAAGAATAAATTTTCCGTTGCAAGCTTTATAACAATCATTGACCACCATTTGGATGTATTTCGGTATTAGCTTTAACTCTTGTTATTAATGTTTGACTTTATATGAAAATATTTGATACAATAGTAAGAGTATTTTCTTCGGTCGTCAAAAGTATTTTTTTCTTGTTTATATGATAGAAATTTTTGTTTGACAGACATAACTTATAAGAGATTATAAATAATAATAATAATAATAATAATAATAATCTGCCATAATCTCTGAAAATCAAAAGTTACTTCATGTAATTTATAAAAATAATCTCTTTTTATCTCCATCTTCAGCACCATCTACAGATCCAGCAACAGTTAAACATACTCGAAATTATAAGCAATAAGATTCAATTTCAAATAAATAAAATCATGTATCTAAAGATTAAAAAAAATATGCAATTATTTTACACTTTGAAAGTGCACAGTAAATATAACCACGTCATTTTAAATAGTTACCCAATACGTCATTTTAAATAGTTACCCGATACGGCTCTACTTAACATAAAAGTTGGAAATATGATGCAAAGTAACATTGTGGGTTTCTGACTAGGTATTTGGGGCCCAAAAATATGTCTACACTTTTATTGATCTTGTCCCTCTTTAAGAAGCTAGTGAGCTACTACATGTCTCATCTCTCATAATCTGTCTACAATTCCTTTTTGAATATTTGATATAAAAGATCAAATCAAATTTGTTAAGTATTAAAATCTAAAGTGAATAGCCAAGCCTTGTTCAAAAGGCAGATTCAAATAAAAATGAAATACAAATATTAGTTCAACTTATCTTATATCCAAGACTTAGTTTGTTGTTATTATTGTTAAAGTCTAAGAACACACTCAAAAAATAAAAACAAGCAAAAAAAAATGAAAAAAAAATACGCGTTAAGAAATAAATGTCAGGAGCGGAGCCATGAAATTTTCATACAAGATTTGATCCAAGAAATATACTACTAAGATTTTTCAAAAAAAGAAGGTCCCAACTGAACCACTCGGCTCTACATGGTGAAGAGGAATGAAGTTCTTGAACGAAAGTGAAGAAACAAATGAGTAAAAGGGTAGATTCAAAGCATGAGTATGTCCAATTTGGCTCTTCTCCATGGAAAGTCTGTCAAGAAACCACTAACTTTCCTACAATGGAAGGATAAGACATCACAAACCATTTCTCTTGAGTGATTTCATGTCACAGATCAAGTCCAAATCTTTTTCTTTCCTTTTTTGTGCCTAGTTGTCTTATTACACGTGGATGCACTTTCTTTCGTTTCGTTTTGTGGAGCTTGTTGAAGTGGAGACAGAACGAAAATGTCAAAATACAGATAAAGAATAATCGAAAATGATGTAGAAGAACAATAAATCTTACTGTTGTGGTTTAAATGTTGTATGCAACTTTCGTCAATATGGTCTTGATTCAATTCTTTCACACTTCTTCACTTTGTTAACTGCGGCATTCAGGTTAACCATGATTGTGGAAGACCAATAAAGCATGATTTTAGGAACCAACGCCTAAAAATGCGTGCTAATCTTTCGAAAATGCTAAGTAACATGCATTGATCAATCCTGAAGACTTCTTGAAAACGAATAATGACACCGTAGGACCCAGTCGCGGTCAAACCAAAAGAGTGGGAAAAGGAAGCACCTCTCAGTTGAATCTTCAAATTACTGTATAACAAGAATATTCTTTGGATTAGTTTAGGTGTTTAACCCTTTTTCTACATGTACTAAAAGCAGAAGTTGAGTTGAAAAATTCAATTCAAACACTATGATTAAGTCTCTATTACTCAAATTTTGTCTGACATGCATGGCTATAAGTGTGACATGGTATAACTATAATATAAGCACCCTTTGGCTTTAAGTCAAAGATAACAAAGGTAAAAGGAATTATTTAGGCCACAAAACTTTTGTCTTTTGACATAATGCAAACTGCTTGTGAAAAGCAGCTGAAATCATTTGAAATTTACCCAAAAACCGTGTTGTTAGTAAGCATGTTTTCCCAACTTAAATGGAGTAATCATTGTGTAATGAAAGAAGTCTTGGTAAATTAACGCACTAACTTAGTCAAGGTTTTGTGTTTAGATAAAGGGTATTAAAAGTTAAAACTTTATGCGGCCTTCATGTAGCGCCAATTTTGCATTTTGAATATTTGGCGGACGCGTGGCCACAATAGAATTCTCCTCCTTAGTAACCTTGCGAAATAGTAAGTGATGTAATAATAAAATCTCATAGCGCATGTTTAAACATTATACATTGTGTTATTGCTTCCTTTTGGTGTCAATCACCATGTATAATATCAATCATTTATAATTGCATGAGTTTCTTAACTTTCTCGTATTCTAACGACATAGTTATTGACCTTGTCTATGTTCTTCCTATTGTGAAACCAAAGTAACATGTTCATCATCATCAAGTGCTAAAGATGTTGAATGACTCCTACCACTATGTGAACCTGACGTAACCCTCAGCTTATACTCCACCAGTTCAACAATGTACAATGATTGCATAAACCTCAAATATAAGTACAAGGTCTCAAAATGGCCCAGACTGGCCCATGAATCATTTACCATGGAAACCATTTCTAGCCATTATCGGACAAGCTTTCATGACCTCTTTTACATATGTCGTGACTCACGTGTATTTGGTAGGAACAAAAATACCATATACTCGAGAGTTGAGACAATAGGAGCAAAAGGGACCAAATGGTTTAAAGACTGTTTCAGGAACAAAAACTATATGAGAGGCCCATTTGAAGGTTGTGCAAAGGGCCTCATAATAATGATATATGACATAGACATGTGAACGAAATTTTGTGCTTTTTTCTTACTTTTTTCTTTATATAGACAAAAAGTGAATTAACCTTTGGATGTTTGTTGATGTATTACCTAATTCTCTACTAACCCGACAAATTAGGAAAAAATTTGGGTGCAATGTGGCGTAGACTTATAAGATTGACAAATAACTACTGACCTTAGAAGGAAGGAGTCTTGGAATTGATCTCCATTTACTGTATGAAAGAAGTTTAACCTTTTGTTCCAGCATCATTTGATGGAACATCATTATCTATCAATGCTTCTGCACCCAAGCCATTTTGTGTGTAGCTCAGAACTGTCAAATACTACGATAAGTTAATATAACAGAAAGACTAAAGCATAAAAATTGATAACTACATTCCCACATACCTGTTGTCAAAACTATGTTACGAAAAGTTCATACAATTGTTTACAAACTGATACCAGCCGCAAAGTCTGGAGTTAAATGAATGCGGTGATTTGGATTCCAACTTTTTTTAAACTTTTCTTCGTACATATTAAAGTTCTCGAAAGCACCAATTTCTAAGACATTTACCAGATTGTCATTTAAGCAATTTTCATTAGGCATACATGCTGTAAGGAGGGCATGAACCAGATTGTTTTAAAGATAGTATATCTGATTAATATCACAAGAACATTGAAACACTATCTCGCTACTATGATCCCCATATTTTGCACAAATCCTAGAATTCGCTTTCCAAATATATTTGATTATGGCCGGACGTATTAATAAGTTGTCCATCTAATTTTTGATCTTTTGATAACAGAAGGGTGGGGGGGGGGGGGTTTGGGGGGAAACCCTAGGTACCAAAATACCTTTAAACGACCTGACATGAGAGTCTATTAACCAAAACCAAGTGAAACTGGAAATATAAAATCACAATACCACAAACCAGATAGATCTAAATTGCTTTAATCTCATACGATACAATGAATCATATGAACACGAGTTTGTCATAGTTGAAAATATACTCAAAAAAAGGTACACTTCCAAGTCTGGAAAATAAAAATACCAGTTTAGTGCCACCATACCTCACTCGTTTAGTGCCACCATACCTCACTCCAATAAACTCCACAGGTAGTTCCTTCATAAGAGGCTCAACCAAAGCAACACCGACAAGCTCAAGCGTATGCAAACCATTTCACAACAACACACTACGACGAAACTAGACATCTTGAAACTGTATACAGACTCAAAACACACATTATCTCTGACCATCATCTAAAACACACATCCCTAAAACTAATATGCCTAAGAGATTAGAGATCTGTTGGTCCTGACATTATGTCTATCATCTAAAACATACACTGCTAATACACACATTAATTATGTTTATCGTCTAAAAAACGCATTAACTAACTATGCCTTTGTGGAGGTACAGCAACACTAACTCGAATATTTCTACCATCAAGATCCTGCACCAGAAATAATAACATGGTTCAGAAAACCAGATATGTTAGAAGAAAAAAACGTCATAGAAGAAGCTAAGGGGTTCACTTACAACACCATCGAGTGATTCAACAGCACTATAGACCTCATCAGCACAACTATACGTCACAAACCCGAAACCTCTTGATCTACCACTATCTTTATCGTAATATACTTTAGCTTGCATAACATTTCCATGCTCCCAAAATAATGTTTCAAGAGTCTCATTGTCAACACTCCATGAAAGATTTCCAACATAAACCGTGTTGGTGTTAATATCATTTCTTTCTTCTTTCGGTTCTTTAATAAATGTCTTCTTACTTGGAGGTGGCCCGTAATTCACCCTCAGTTGTCTCCCTTCAAGCTCCTATTGCAACAGGTTCTAACACATAAATATCTTCAAACAGAACATTTTACCAAGAGGCAGACTGAAACAATAAATGTGTCTCGTATGGGTTATTCTGTAACCTTGCATTCTTACTCTTCTTTATATGAAACTGAACACTATATATATCTAACATTTACAAACATAGATTTAGCATTTCTATAAATATCATCATATCTGAAAGCCAATGTGTTTTTTGGCAACAAAATGACTCACATGACAGAAAGCCATATTCTGATGACTCGGGTGCACAAAAAAGAGTACAATGACTAAAACAAGATAAATGAGTAAGTTTGTCAGTATTTAACGCAAAATACCCGATATGAAAAGGTGAGGTTTTTATAATTAGAAAAACCAGAATGAACATAATATTCAGTAAGGAACTTACATAGCCATCAAACTTCTTTGCAGCTGCTTCGGCTTCTTTGACGGATGACATCGTTACAAAGCCAAATCCTCTGCTTCTTCTGTTTAATTTGTCGTATACAACCTGCAAATAAAAGTATTTTAGTGCACCAAAAGGCTACAAAAAGGAATCCAAATTATCAAACGAAATTGAATGA
This sequence comes from Artemisia annua, assembly GCA_014162995.1. NCBI lineage: Eukaryota > Viridiplantae > Streptophyta > Magnoliopsida > Asterales > Asteraceae > Artemisia > Artemisia annua. The sequence continues at coordinate 49,355 of LBNU01002335.1, forward strand.
TGTGTTATCAAATTTATCCACTATTTAGCAGTAATGATATTAGCATATATTTTTCGAACTTCAGTTTTAATATAAGGGCTATTTGAATGTGTTAATTTTAAGTGATTATTTCATCGTTCAAGAATCAGAATCAGATGATCAGTTTTATCACATTTGATTCAAGTCACGGTTCTATAGATAATGTAACACGTACCTCTAAAGTTCACTTGTTTGTTACTCAAAATCGGATTGACATCACTGTGAAAATCAGAATTAAACACTGAAAAGTAAATATTCAGGTTCGAAACACATCCAAACACCGACTCATAATAATTTTTCTCCAAAAACACTTATCCAAACCAGTTTTTCGAGACTTTGGTATTTGTTCTAGATAGTCTGAACTCTGAAGTTACAGGGACTCAATCCTACACATGAATGTGTGTGTTGCATGATAATCTACTAAGCAGAAAAAGATTTAACCACTAGGATAAAACTAACTAATATCAGATTCGTCATCAAAAGATGCACCTTATACTAGCATACATGTCCTCACATAAACGAACCAACTAAAGTTACAGTTTATCTATCTCAAACTCTCAATCTTTTTATCTTGTCCAAAGAAACAATCTTCACCAATGGAAGTAAAACATTAAACTGAATTTATACCACGACGAGCCTACTACTAGCCCACCTGGTATTTGACATTGTGTTTTAAAAGTTGTTATTTGATATCAAATAATCAAAAGAAGTTGATCATATATGAAATAATCAAAAATAAGATTATCATCTGTGATTATAACACCCTTCGGTAATCAGAGAACCAAATGAGTTTAGTTGCAGCTTTCTCAAAACTAACTACCCCTACAAAACGATATAAATCAGCATCACCATAAAAAAAGCTTATCTGCGACTAGAAACCTTAATAACCGCAGCTCTCAAAACCCGCCAAAACCCTCAATAGAGTGTGATCCTAAGGGGGTGTTTAAAAGATAGTTTATGTCAATCTCTACTTATTAGGAACTTTTAAAGGTGGTTCTGTTTATATGAAACAGCTATAAAGAAAATAGGTAACAATTGCTAATTTCAAACAGACTATTCTTGGTGGACTCAAGATTATAATGTTTAAGAGTGTTTTTAGGATTGCTTATTGTTATGAGGATAAGCAGTTTGGAGTATTTGGATAATTGAAATTGCTTCTGCTTATTGGAATCTACTTATCTGCTTATTTCGGGATAAAATTGGCTTTTTTTACCTCTCATGTCTAACCTACAAACCCATAAAAGAGATATGCAGCCATCTAACATTCATGACTCTCTACTACTCAAAAATTTAATATAAGATAAACATGATTAAGCAAATCCAAACATAATTTCCTGAACTGCTTATATTTTTGTTGCCAAACACCCTCCAAATTGCTTATTTGGCTTATACGCTAAGAAAATCAGATAATCACTCAAATAAGCAAAATTCCAAACACCCTCTAAGTTTAAATCAGCAAACACAATACAATATTTACATATAAACAAACAAAAGCACATTTGTAGAAAAATACGCTAAAAACAATGAAATTATACCTCAACCATGACAACATTTTCACATGTAGGTGATATACCTTATCGAAATTTGGAAAAGGCGATAAGCTTACTATTTTCAGCTTATGAGCTTACCGACTAGACCTTTGACTGATGTTAAGTCCATAAGCCAATACAAGATACTAATCTAAGGGGGTTTTTGTTTCGGCTTATGGCTTATTTGGTATTCAGCCTATGTTTCAGCCTATGTTTCATAAGCTCACTTGTTGTGGCTTATTTTGAGATTTTCCGGCTTATATAAGCTTATCATGTCATAATAAGTTTATATAATCTCAAAATATGCTACAAAAAAGTGAGCTTATAAAACATAAGCCGAAAACCACATAAGCCATAAGCCCGCTATATAAGCTGAAACAAACACCTCTCAAATTCAAACAAAAACACACACACACACACACTCATAATAACATAATTACATCCAATAAATTAAAAAAAAAAATCAATTATACCTCAACCATGACAACATTTCCACATGTTTGAAACAGCTTAGCAAGATCCAAATCACCAACATGAAAAGGCAAATTACCCACAAACAGTTTAAACCCATCTTTTTCAACACTGCTTAAAAAGTCATTGTTTAGCTCCAAATTCTGTGAAAGTGCAACTTTGGGGACAGTTCTAGAAGAGGGTATGGGTTTGATTGAAGTGGGTATGGAAATTGGGGTTTGGAATGAAGTGGGAATTATGGGTTTTGGGAGGGTGATTGGGTTTAGGGTTTTAGATGAAAGGAGGTGAAGTGAAGCCATGAGTGTTTTGGGGTTTTACGGGGTTTTAGGATTTAGAAATGTTTTTGGTATAAGATAATCTTTGTTGGTACAAGACTTATGTGGGACCCATGTGGGACCCACGGCTGTTAAATGGTCTTAATGGGGAGAGTCTCCACTATACCACTCACATGGGGAAAGAGACACTAGTGGAAAAATGGTGGGCTCCACATAAAAAAACATTATTATATACTTTGTGTGGACCCATTCCCTTAGCTAAGGGAAAAAGAAACACCTCCTTAGCTCAGATGGCCACCTGATTTCCTTCTGGAGCTTGGGGAGAGGTTTTACCTGGGTTCAAGTATCGCAAGTGGCAAAAATCTGGATTTTCCTCTTAGTGCGAAGCCGTGAGTTATAGGGGTTTCTCTTCGCGGGTCTCTCCTAGTGGTTCGGGTCCCGGGGCCTGTCCGTTTGGATGGTTTAACTCGGGTGTCGGATTTCAAGTATGGTGCCGTTCTAAAAAAAAAAAAAAAAAAAAAAAAAAAAAAAAAAAATCTTTGTTTGTGACATATAAAAAAATAACTGAAATTTTCTGTAACTTATAAAAATATTACTTTTTATAAAAAAAAATTCCTCTTCATCTATAGCTTCATTTTCTGTTGCATTAATAATTATTTTTGCTAAATATATACAAGTTTATTTGAATTGAGCTTATTGAGAAACTGATAACGGTTTCTACACTGCGACCGACTACGAATCGATTAAGATAAGTTCAACAGAACGGTTTGGGCCTTGAGACATTTGACAAGGCTAGACTTCCATTTCTTATAAAAACATTAAATTGTAAGTTAATCTTCAACAGTACACATTGTGAATTGCCTATAAATATGTACTCATCCCGTTTCAAATAATTTATACAACCACATCTTGCCCTCTCACCATGTCATTACAATGAATCATGTCTCACCATATCAATATCTTCAATAACCATAAAATGTTAAATGTTTTTATCAAAGGTTAACAACATAGTTCAAATGAACCATAAGGATGTCGGTGAACATGAATTTATGTCTATCATTTTCAACATGGGTTTCCCATCGATGTTTGTGTTCACCAACTTCTGTTGGAGGTTGCAGCTGCACAAAAGTATTTTATTTTTGGCAAACCAGGGAGTCGACTGTTGACAAGTGAAACAGGACCTCTTTTGAGTTATGACACTTCTTTAACGATGGTTTGATAAGACGTGAACAGTTTATGATGTTAAAAATGATGCTTTGGCTGTCAGAGTAATTGTTTTATTTTACTTAATCCGTGAACGTAGTGTGAAACCACTACGAACGTGTTGTGGATGTATATATATACTCGAAATCGATCTGTCTTCTAGTAATTATATTATCATTTATTAATATATTAACAAAAATTTCTCCATTTCATTTTAGTAAATTTACTTTTTTCTGAAGGAAAATCAAAAGTTTTACTCATTCGTTTTTATATGTAGCTAAAATAAGTAATAATTGCTTAAGTTATCGACATGTTCAACTAACTTTGAAGATTTCAATGTCGATTTATCAAGTGTGACCTAAATGTTAAAATATTCTTTGAATTATCACATTCTTTATGAAATTTTAAGAGTTGCAGTTGTACATTGTACTAATAGGATTATCAAAAGAGAAGAAAAATGATAAATGAGCACGTACGTATATCTCACATGGAGCCTCTTCAAAAAATTCACATAAACTTTCTGTTATGTATGTGAAAGAATGAGATGAGGTCATATGGTATTATTGTAAAGTAGGAGTATTAATGTTAGCATTTAAAGTTACAAAGGAAGCAGTTTATTGTGTCTCTACTTTTCATTCTGACGATTAGCAAACGTCGGAGACAATTTATTCGGCAACTTTTTTTTTTTTTTTTTTTTTTTTTTTTTTTTTACGGTAATTGTGGCTACATGGCCTCTAGCCCAGAAGGCGTAGCGAGCCCACACAACAGGTTGGGTCCAGCCCAGAAGGCAATGGCACCCTTCCCTTTACGCACGTGGGAGGAAACCTCTATCGCCCTAGACAAAACTCGAACTTGAGACCTTGCCTAGGAGGGTAAAACCTCCATACCGCTAGACCAGAGGCCCTTTGGTAACTTAGTTTGTATTTGACACGCCATATTGTTACACATGCAGAACTATATGTTGATGTGTCTCGCGTTAAGAGCAAAAGAAGATTAAAGAAATTTATTTGCAATGAAGCGCCAATCTCACAAATAGCATAACAAACGTGATATACAAAGGAGTGCTACAAAATTTGTGATCAACTTTTTACATACGCTTTGTTATTTTAGAATCAAACTTATTTGTATACCAGTAGTTTCTAAATCTGGAATACGTATGTCAAATACTTTGCAGGAACTTGATGCATCAAATGAGTCAACGTGCTTTTGGACCCGCACAATAATAACAAGTTCATCACTACCAAAAACTACAGTGTATGCTTATGCAACTTTGTGTTCTCTTTTCGATTTTTAACTCTTTCTTTGATTACACACATGTTTCATGTGTACAACTTTTTATGTACGATTGTGTATACTAATATGTATCTTTCTAACGGCTAATTGCGGCAGTACAAAAGTTATTATCACGATTTTTATGACTTTCTTTAAAATACCCGTGAATTTCACGGGTTTTTTAGTTTCCCAAAATAAATGGCATACATTTCAATATGATGTATCTTTTGGACCCTGACGAATCATCATAATGAGTTGAAACGGAGCTTAACCACCCGTTTACCTAGTGACAGAACTAGGGTGGGTCTCAGGGGTCTCAGGACACACATGAATTTTTGCGGTGTAGCGCTAATATTTGAAAAATAATAATAATAATAAATAATAATCTATTTTTTTTGGAGATGCACCTCGTCCCCAAAAAATATGTTTATAGTATTATCTAACTTTTGTAAATGCACATGATCTTTTAGTTCTGGTTCCTTCCCTGCGTTCACTCCTGCATGTGTTTCATCCGTATGTTATGTGTTTAAAAAATCTGACAATGATAATGATAATGAGCATTGGGCGTTTCATTAGTATGTAACTTATGTGAATTAATATATACGATCTAGATAGATATAACTAGTTGCTTGCTCAAAATATTTACAAAGCGAAATCAGCTAAAATGTCTGAGTTAACCATTGACATGGTTAGAGCAAAGAGTAAACATAGTTGCATTTGGCAAAGGGACAAGCGAATTACAAGTGTATTCTCATTCAATGAGACAAGTAGATTCATTTTGGCAATGATCGATTTAATTAAATTGTTTTGGTTTAACCCATTTACTCGTTCAGTTTGGCATGATCATTTTAACTTAGTCGATCTTGTTTGACCTTTATATTGTATGAAAAACCATAGTAGTTTATATGCATTTGCGTTTATATGGTTTACATTTTTGCACATAATAATTTAGTCACGTCATAACACGAGGATAAATGCTTTACGTTTTAACTAGTTTGTTTGGGCTGTGCAAATTGGACTTGTAATTCTTGGTGTAGTGGCCCAACTTTCTTTAAACCTTTGAGATCAGACCAAGTCACCAAGGAAGGTTGTATATGATTGTTCTGATGGCTAAATAAGTGTTTGTTTAATAAACGAATAATATTTTGTCTTTGCCATCGGCTAATTAATTCATCTAGAATAGTAATTTGTACCAAAAAAGAGTATGAAAATAGTCTGGTTTAACTTGTAGCTTGACATGTTCAAAAAAAAACTTGTAGCTTGACTATGATGTTTAAGCACTAAAACTAAAGTTGTATTAACTCTAAAGGTTTTGGCTTATCAATCATTGACGAGTTATTATTCAATTTCCTTTATACAGTCACTAGCCTCCTATGTGCTTTAAGCCTTTAACGGTTACTGATGATAATCAAATGAGACGAAAAAAATTGAAGGTCTTTAAAAAGGTTTTTATTTGTTGGTCTAGGTTCAACATTTATCAATGTTTTATCACATTTAGTTTTCTTTCAAAAGACAGCTATCTCTATAGATTATACATAACATATTTATATATTTTACACGAGATTGAACTAAACATCACAAAAATGTGATTTGAGATTATTCCCCCACAATATAAGGTACCAGTAAGCCACAAGGCCTTTGGTATCATTTGCAATTCAATGAACGTTGTTTTAGTGCAATGTTATTTTCTGCATTACTTACAGAATAGGTAATTTATTTTATCAAAACTTTCAACTTTATAATAGTTTCAAGTTTCAACAAACTTTCGCATCAACATAGAAATGATTTCATAACAACCTAACAAGAACCTCGTGTATTCATGGATACATTTTAACGTGTTTTACAAATACATCTATCATTACTTTTTCTATAATAAGTCATCGCAAATTACTTAAGTTGTTAAAACAACTTCATTGTTGGTTATTAGTGTGTTTCTGTGTTCCAGATTAGGGTTAAGATAATCAATGAGGTACCGGATATTCACTTGAAATCGTGGTATCACTTTCCAATAGAAACTATTCGACCCTATGCCTGGGTTACACGAATATCTCTATGGGATAAGACCAAGTGATGTTCTTGTTTTAGGCACAAATCAAGAACAAAAGCGTATTCAAGTGTTTAGGGTTTATGTTAATC
>LBNU01002336.1:14679-35440 GCA_014162995.1 Artemisia annua
AATAATAATATTTTAGCAATAAAAAAATGATAATGTCAAGTTCAAACCTCTTTTGGTAAAAGTATTCGATAAACCTTCTTAAGTAAACGTCTTGGAATGGCTAAAAAAAAGGTTCAAAAATGATCACAGGGATAACTTGATTAGGCCGTGTGAAATTGAGTCAAAGACTCATCCTCCCCTAATAACCTACGGTAAAATCTCATGTCGTTTGTTCTAGAATAATGTCACGTGTTATGAAAAGTTATTGAAGACTTGAAGTTGCCAAAACTGTGCTCGATAAGATTTTGAGTAGCACTTTGGGTGACTTAGTATAGTCAAAGACACCAACCACTAGTCTAGATGCATAAGCAGTCAACACCAACTTTCTATAAACCCATTTTCAGTTAAATATGTCATTGTCATTTGGCACCTTATTGTTAGACTTATGCAATTGTTCACAAGAGTTAAACGTCATTTCGAGGACCACATGTTATTCAATAGCTGTAAATCCTAAATGTGAATCTGTATTAATAGATAATAACAGGCGATTAGTAGGAATCTCAACATGATAGTTATAGTTTATTACAACAACAATGATTGTGATGATCAAATTAGGATTTGTGATAAATGAATCGGTCTTCACTTACCTTTTGCGTGTCGTATATGTGTGAAACCATGCTATACCAAGTCAAGAGTGTTTGCTCATTGAATTACACAACTTTTTGATCAAACCTAATACATTACTACAGTACTTATGACCAAACAATGTCCACTGATCGTAAGTAAAGCTAAATGTCTAATGTTATATCATTAAAAACTTTTTAACATACACTTTTTAGATATCTTTCATTTTCTGCATAACTAATATGAGCTAGGCATCATTAGATGGTTTTTTTTTTTTTTTTTTTTTTTTTTTTTTTTTTTTTTTTTTTTTTTTTTTTTTTTTTTTTTTTTTTAATATACATTATAAACTTTTTAGATATCATTCGTTTTCTGCACAGCTAATATGAGTTAGGCTTTTGTCACACGCAAATATGTACGCAAACACATTATACGTCCACTAAATTACACATGCAAGCACTACTAACACACAAGATATCACCATTTAACTACTTAGATCATTATTTATCCTCTAAGCACTCATAGTTAAAAAATGGGAAACTACGAATCATTAGGGAAGATAAGCAAGGTGTAAGTGTGTAAGCTGACATGACAGGACGGAAGGAGTTCATGTTCTGAAAGAAGATTTCGTCACGACTGAGGTGAGTGGCGTAGAAGATTGGACATGTAACCGTGTTCTAGAAATATTGTAAAGACTAATTGACTTGAAATAATGGCTTAAAAGGAATGGTATGGGTGAGGTGACTAGTGTAGTCAAACACACCTTTTAGTCTATAATAAGAGCCAGTCAACGCCCAGTTTTCTGTAAAATATATGTCATCCACATAAAAATAGTCATCGTCCTTTGGCACATAATGTATTATCACAAACTATGGTGCCTACGAAAAAGGCGTAAGATATGAAATGTAATTAAGAAAGGTACGAGGTTCTAATAAGAGTTTCAATTTACCTATATCATATTAGTCGTTAGACATTCGGGAAGTGTTGATTCAAGCTTATATATATGTATTTATTAGCTTATTTGACTCGAGTTATGTATTATAAGGTTAATTTTATCGGCTTATGATAAACAATATTTACAAGGAAGAGATTTATTCGTTATAAGAATACAATACCAATGTTGTAATTGTTTATTCTTTAAAGATTAGCTCAAAGCCTCTAACCAAACATCAAAAGACCATGACTCGAAGTATAAACTTGTACCAAAGTATGCAATAAAAAAAATACTAGCTAGTAAATAGACGATTAACAAAAATAAGTCTTGGTATAAGGGGGAAAATGATTTTATTAGTTGCCGAAGACGTTTAGGTTGTTTCTTCAGTTCTGTTTGAGCAATTTTATGGTGTTAAGTTTGTCACGGTGACGTGCCAGTGTTGTGTGTTTTCATTTTAACAGCTAGGATGTCGTCGTTTAGGTTTTCATTCAACGAGTTCTCTTGTTTCAAGAGTATTGGTATCATGTGTTGTTCTAGAGGTTAATTTCAATAAATCTCTACTAATAATAGCTTATTAGCTAATACGACATCTTACGGATTATGGAGTAATTAATTTATTACAAAACTTTGAGTGTGATTATATTCACTTTTTGTGATGAATTTGTCTTTAATTTGGTATATTGTGCTTGTCTTTATATTTGTAAAACTTTGCTACCAAANATTGGTGGATACATTCTTATAACGATAACCCCTTTGATTTTTCGATGAACCCGTCTACAATGACACTTTAGGCTCTTGTCATCTTCATCATCTAGTGATCTCGTTTCTGTCGTATTCCCACCATGAGATTCAGTTCGTATGTTAATGAGGCATGTGACCATGTCCAAGATATTCTAAATTAAAGTTGCCACTTAATTGGTGACAAAAATATTGGGACAGTCGACTAATTTGTTGCTTTTGTGTTCCAATTTCTTGTATTATGTTACAACATATATCTGTCTTGTATCTCATTAAAGTGGCCATTTATATCTGTCTAGTATCTCATTATATAGCCAATATATCAAGGATTGGTCCAACCTTTGAGTAAAATATCTTGATACCTTGTTTCAGAATATTGGCCATATTATAAACCAGTTTAATGGGTAATACTATCAATAATGCTAAAGATATACGTCGTGACCAGACCTAGCTATATGGCCGGACTCGTTAATCAGCTCCATTGTATTGTGTATCTGTAATAGCTAGTAAATCTACAAAATGAAGTCAATGAACAAACTTTTTAATTACTAGTTTGCATGCTTGGCTAAGGCCATACATATAAGATAGCGTTCTAGTGGTCAAAAGACGTTATGAAATTCTCACAAGAAGTCTCGGGTAAGAACCTTCGGAGTAAACATTTTGAAGGTGGCCAAGGAAAGTGTTCGGAAATAGTCACTATAATATCATGATTAGGCGGCGTAAATCTAAAGTCAAACTTCCCCGAATAACATTAACAGTGAAAACTCATACCAATTATTCTAGATTAATCCCACGTCTCGTGAAAAGTTATTGAAGGCTTGAAGTTGGCAAAACTGTGCTCGATGGGATTTTGAGTAGCACTTTGGTTGACTAAGTATAGTCAAAGACACCAACCACTAGTCTCGAAGCATAAGCAGTCAACACCAACTTTCTATAAACTCATTTTCAGTTAAATATGACATTGTCATTTGGCACCTTAGTGTTTGACTTATGCAATTGTTCACAATAGTTACACGTCATTTCAAGGACCACATGTTGTTCATAGATGTAAATCTTAATGTGAATCTGTATTAATAAATAATAACAGGCGATTAGTAGTAATCTTAACATGATAGTTTATTACAAAAACAATGATTGTGATGATCAAATTAGGATTTTTTGATTAATGAATTGGTCTTCACTTACCTTTTGCGTGTCGTATATGTGCGAAACCATATACCAAGTCAAGAGTGTTTGCTCATTGAATTGCAGTACTTATGAGCAAACAATGTCAACTGATCGTAAGTAAAGTTAAATATCTAATGTTATATCAATTGCATTATAAACTTTTTAGATACGGAGTATCATTCATTTTCTGCATAACTAATAGTATGAGCTAAGAATTATTAGATAGATTCTTAGAATTATGCACTCCTTGATATTTTTTTAGATATCACATTTAAAACTTTTTAGATATCATTCGTTTTCGGCACAACTAATATGAGTTAGGCTTTTGTCATCGTACTTTAATATTCTTGTTCCCTTGTATACTAGCCATGGGGTTCAATCCCATCAATTTGTTGCACATTAAGTTATCTTTCGATTTCAAGACTCAGTTTCAACATCCCACGTGAAACTTATATTAGCTTGGTAATTAACTAGCTAGTTATGTTTATAGGTAGAGAAATGTTAGACTAGCACCATTTTCACAAAAAGATATCTACACACATATATGTCACTTGATTATGGAATGTGAGAAAGAAGAAACAAAATTCTTAATATAAGCTAATTGGTACACCTCACATGTCACATAGTTCATTTGACGATTTACTAAATCATGATGCAATTTAACTATTTCATACAATCTAAAAATTTCAATGTAACCTAACTTTATGTCACCAAAAAGATCTGAAAACCAACATCATCTTACTTTAATAACTTTGAAAGTACAGGCGTAATTCTAATGTGCAATTATCGAATCTAGCATCAACTGCGCCTGCACTTTCGGGGTTCCATCCATCTCATATAACTTAACTTTCAGTCACTTAAAAAAAAAACTAAAAACCAACATAATCATATTGACTATTTCATAAACACATGTTGGTATGCTAACCTTTCACTTTCTGCCGAAAGTTTGACCAATTACCTATCTTATAAATTAAATAACTTATTTCACAAATTGCCCCACACGCACCAATTTCCACCATGACTTCCTCTCATGTAAAATATCAACTCCCAACACAAAACACATACACATGTACACCTTCCTATCATTTTCCTACACACCCCTGTCACACGCAAATATGTACACAAACACATATTTATATGTCAACTAAATCACACAAGCACTACTAACACACAAGATCACATCTCATCATTAAACTACTTAGATCATTATTTATCAAAAAATCAAAAATGGGAAACTATGCATCTTCATGCACGTTGATAATCCCTCCCATAATGAAAACCAACAAAGCATCAAGAGTTATATTTCCTTCTGGAGAAATCCGACAATATCGCGAACAAATAAAAGCAGCCGAGGTCATGCTAGAGTGTCCATCTTTCTTCTTAGTCAATTCAAGATCATTAAACATAAACCGAAGATTTTCTCCATTGTCCGCGGATGAAGACTTGGAGCCTGGGAATATTTATATCATGTTTTCGATGAGGAGGGTGAACTCTATGGTTACTCCTGCTGATATGGCACTTTTTTGGATGGCGGGTAATAACGCGGGAAAAAGGATTTCTGGGAGGATTACACCCGACACAGCGGCTAGTGGCGATGCTACGGAGGCTGTGGAGGCGGCCGAGGAGCCGAGAATGATGGTCGATGTGCCGGAGTTTAGTTATAGGATGGTTGTTTGTAGGTCAAGAAAGCCATTCTTGGATACTATTATGGAAGACCCCATTGGTGCAAGATGAGGTTTTACTAAGCCAATGATAGAATAGTAAATTTGGAAATAGTCATGTAGTAGTACTTTTTTAGTGTTTTTGGAATTTGGAAGATATATAGCATATAAAAAAAGAAAGAAAGATGGATTTTGGGTTTTTGGATTGAAATATATATATTTGTGTAAGAAAAATATGTTGTTATTAACTTATTATTGATGCATATTGTATATACAACGCGTGAATAAGAAAACAATGTTGCAACACCTTTTTTTTTTTTTTTTTTAATTATTAGTTTCTGTTTTGCTTATTTTTTTTTTTTTTTTTTTTTTTTTTTTTNAGTTTGTGTGGACTTTTAAGGTACGACTAGCCGACTAGGGTTGATCATATAACTATCACAATTAGTGTCGATCTTTTTTTTTTTCTTTTTTTTGTGAACAAATTAGTGTCGAGTTAATGTGGCGTGTTTTGTTGAGCTTTCGCGTGTTTTGTATCCGTATTCATCTAAAGTTTAGAAGTGCATGAATATGAACGTTTTAAGAAAAGTCAAGGTAAGCTAGAATCAGAGTTCCATTATGTGATATGTAACCAAATTAAACTGGTAATTAATACCTAACTTTGTATGAAAATGTTCATGTTATGCAATTGGTTTTGGTCGACTTCTATATATCTTGAAGTAAATCTTACACATAGAATCTCCCAGAAGTTGAATCTTCACTTAATTGGTGATCAATAATGATAATAAATATTTCTAGATTTATGTATAAGAAGCTTCATAAAAATTTACGTTGACTTTCATAAAAGTCTTGCTTTGTCTCCTTTGACTTTGATTTAACAAAAGCACACACAAACTTCGACCACTAGTTTCATACACGCATCATCTAGTTTTCTTTACATATAATTATCATCAATGAAAATCTGTTTCAAAGATCTATGCTTTTCATGCCCATAAAAGACATTAGCAATTTAGCATGCATGAACACCGCTTAAACCGCATACATTAGAGCTAAAGAAAGGCTTGCATGACTCCCTCGGATTATCTGAACATCCGTCTTTTCCGTTTACTTGTTTAAAAGACACTAGCTCGAGTAAATATCGGAACTATGTACATCCATCATGTATCTTTTTATATATTTTTGGCAGAGTTCACGTCGTATATATATACCGTTTGTAGCTTTTCAAAGAACGTTAGATATTAATTAAATGCATTTTGAATTGTTTTTAAAACGATACAATGAACTCAACCCAATAATCTTTGCATATAAAATAGTAAATTACTCGTATGAAAGTGACATGGTAACTTCAATTATTCTCATAGCTTGCCGACTAATGAGAGTAATGGCCATATGCACATATGTTATGAAAATGGTTATTAAGGTAACTGCGAATTTGCGAAATAAGAAACTTATTTCTCAGGTTTTCACTCAAACTTTTCATTGTTAAATCCAATATCATATGAATATGCTGTTCAAAATTTATGCATATGCTAACTGTATGCTGTTCAAAATTTTAGCTCTTGTTGTTTTAAATATTTTTCAGAAAAATTTATATGAAATTAGTATAAACGAAAGCAAACACTTAGGCCCAGTCTAAAATAGCACGAAAAAACGCGGCTTTATGCCGTTTATGGATCGGGCCAATTTCCCCGTTGTTCACCTTAACCCAACTAACGAAAATAAATAAATACTTGAAATTATTGAACCTCGAAACCATGCTCGACTACACTTGAATAGATTACATCAACAAAAACCCAATACAGAAAAACCATTCTAAAATCTAATGATTTCCTACATTTCAAACTTGGGTTATGTTTCTTGAAGGTACATCAACGATAGCATGGTCATCACGACAAAGCTTTACATTGCATTTGCCTTTTATCTTTGACGTAATCTTAGCAAACACTTCCTCCCTTTGGTGGCGGTTTGCATATACGATCCAAAGTGCAAGACTAAGCATTATTCCTACAGAAACAAGAACTAAACCTGCGTTGACCAGATGAAGATGGTGTTGCAATGGCCGACAGTGGTTGGAAGTGATGGTTGTGAATGTTTCCGAACAAAATTGCAGTCTTGGAACCTGAGTAATGGTGGTGTGTAGTGTCGGAGGGCGTAGCTTATGTTTACTGCTCTGGTTAGTTGTTGGTACATCTCGGGGGTTATTCTTCCGGTGCTCGTGCATAATCCGGATTCCAAGACTGTACATGTGTAGTTCTGCCATACCTACAGTTGAATAAGGAGATGAAATGTTTATGAATTTTCATTTTACAGGTCAAACTAAGTAACTAGTGAGTCCCATCTTACAAACGGTTAACGTTTTTTGGACAAGTAAAATCAACCAACAATTCCCGATGCAAATATCCAGCGAAACTCAAATAAACAACTTCCAAACCGAACTCTAAATTTTTACGAACCAAAATAGTAGATGCGGAAACCTTGATCACCAATAAACCATTACAACCCAATCGATGCAATCCATGAATCGGACCCAATCAAACATAACTTATCATTCCATATGTGAAACCCTATCTCCAAACAAAACTAAACTACAAAGACTTCGAACCGTAGATTCCTTCGAACTTTAACAGAACAATCAAAAGTGAACCTCAAAAATATATGACTAGAATATTATAGACCTTCACGTTTACAAGATCCCCCAATTTAACTTATACACAACCGACCCAATCTTCGACCTTGATATCATGTACTCTGTAGGAGGGAATACTTACATGACATTAAATAGAAAATTAATTAAACTAAACCAAGCAACTAACGGGCCAAACCCAACAGGCTTGCAGGCCTTTATTATCTAACAAACTTGTTTTACAAGATTGTTTTACGGTGAAAGCAACACATCCATAAATTCACTCCCAATTTGTCATAATTGTTGTAAACAAAGAAAGAAAAATATAAAGAAGATGACCAAGGTAATCGAATCAGTTACCTCCTTCTTCTCGGGTGGCGATCAGCTCCCTTGGTGCTCTCGAACCACCATTGAGAAGTGTGAGTCAGAAGTTTTTAAGGCTGCCTATGTCTCCTACGAGGCAAAGAGGGAGAGCATCGTGCGTTTATCTTGGGCATTGGTTCATTCTAGGCAACAAGTGGATGTGCAACGTGGAATAGATACACTTAAAGCTTCACTTGTGAACACCACGGACCCATTGCTGTAGAAAAATATGAACCAAACGATTTTATTAATGAAAACTTTAAAGATTACAACCAAACTGTTCTCAAACAGATAAACAAATGCTTGATCTCAATCAAGTAAACCAACCAGAACAATAGAGAGAATGATAATGTTTTTTCTGGATTGGTTCCAAAATGAGAGAGTAGATCTTAATATATAGAAGAGAACAAGCATAAATCGTTTTTTAGAAAGAAGACAGGAAAACGGCTAGAGCAACACTAAAAGATGATTAACACAATGAGACAACCCTAACGGGTGTATATCTTCTCAACATAAATCTTTGGTCCTTCCATGCTCCCATCTTTATGCACCAGCCACAATACTTTGACAAATAGACATAACACCCCCTTCATATCCAACAAGCAACACAAGGAGATCCAAAAGACTAAAAACTGAAAAGATAAATAAACCAAGTTAGTCCTTGAGGTTTACATCAGATATCAGGTGAGTCCTTTTTTCCAACATCCCCCTTCATCTGATATCTGGTAAAGGTCGATAAGGCCCAGTTTTTTAACCAAAATTTTATGTTGAACTGTTTATTTATCCAACCCTTTGGTAAGGATATCTGCAACCTGATCTGCAGAATCCACTTTAACAGTTTTAATCACACCATTTAGAATTTTTTTCTCTAACAAAATGTAAATCAATTTCAAGATGTTTAGTTCTCTCATGGAAAACTGGGTTGGCTGCAATTTTAATTGCAGAATTGCTGTCACAGTGAATTGGGACAGGAAGAAAATTTTCAAGGTTTAAGCCCTTTAAGACTTTTAAGATCCAAATTACTTCACTGGTAACTGAAGCAAGAGCTCTATACTCTGCTTCAGTTGAAGATTTAGAGAGAGTAGATTATTTTTTGCTTTTCCAAGAAACAAGATTATTATTCAAGAAGACACAATAACCAGTAACAGATCTCCTAGTAACAATATATTTTGCCCAGTCAGCATCAGAATAAGCTTCAAGATACATACCTGGTCCTTTGTTAATTTGAATACCCATACCTGGAGATCCTTTGAGATATCTCAGAATCTTGAAAGCAATTCTGAGATGTGACTTAAGAGGACAATGCATAAATTGACTCAAACAATGAACAACATAAGAGATATCAGGTCTGGTATTTGTCAAGTAAATCAGTTTACCCATGAGTTTTTGATAATCAGTTATGTTTTCAAGAACAGGATCATTATCAGTAGGCTCATTAGTCATAACAAGCTTAGATTGTAGAGGTGTTTTAGCAGGTTTGCAAGCAAGCATACCATACTCAGACAATAAATCAAGACAATACTTCCTTTGGTTTAGACAAATACCACTTTTGATATCACTAACTTCTATTCCAAGAAAGTATTTTAATTTCCCTAAATCTTTGATCATGAATTTAGAATTAAGAAAGGTTTTAAACTTTTCAATCTCAATAACACTATTGCCAGTAATAATGATATCATCAACATAAACCAGCAAAGCAAGAAACACACCATTAGCAGACTTAGTGAAGAGAGAGTAATCAGATTTACTTTGACTAAAGCCATTTTCAATAAGAGCAGCAGTCAATTTAGCATTCCATTGCCTAGGAGCTTGTTTTAAACCATATAGAGATTTCTTAAGTTTACAAACTCTGGTATCATCTTTAGAAAAATAACCCTCAGGCAATTTCATATACACAGTTTCCTCTAAGTCACCATATAAAAAAGCATTATTAACATCAAGCTGAAAAACAGGCCAATTGTTATGGACAGCAACAACAAGCAAACATCTAATGGTAACCATTTTGACAACAGGAGAGAAGGTTTCATCAAAGTCAACTCCCTCCTTTTGATTACAACCTTTGACAACAAGTCTAGCTTTATATCTCTCAACTTCTCCATTAGATTTAAACTTTATTTTCCAGACCCACTTATTACCTATGGCTTTCCTGCCAGGAGGTAACTCAGTGATCTCATAAGTATCATTCTTATTTAAAGCTTCCATTTCATCATTCATTGCATCAATCCAGTGAGGATATTTAGAAGCTTTAGAAAAAGATTTTGGCTCACTGATTTTGTTAAGTTGAGTAGCAAAGCAAAGATTTTCAGGACTTAATTTAGAGTAGTTAACATATTTTTCAAGCCCATATTTGACTTTAGAGTCAACAACAAAATCATTGTAATTTTTAGGAAAGACAGAGGGTCTAGAAGACCTTCTCAAAGGTACTTCTTCCTGAGCATTTATGTTTGAATTTTGATTCAAATTACCATCAGAATTGTTGTTTTCTTCAAGTGTAGCAACCACCTCATCCCTATCAGCAAAAACATTATCACCATTTTGTTCAGTGATAAAAATTCTGCCAGATGAAGGAGAGCAGCTGCCTTCACTTTGTGATTTAAAATCACTATTCAGGCTACTCTCATCATCATAGGGTATCTCAGGATATTCCATGTCAAAAAAATTTAAGTGATTTAAGTCTTGAAAAACATTTTCAGAAGTAGCATCAGTATTGTCAGTGTTAGAACCTTTAAAAGGAAACACATTTTCATAGAAATGAACATCCCTAGAAAATATGAATTGATGCTTATCAAGACTATATAACTTATAACCTTTTTTAACATTAGAATATCCTATCATAACACATTTCTCAGATCTGCTACTCATTTTATTAGATTCATTCAAGATAGTAGCAAAACACAAACAGCCAAACACTCTCAAGTGATCAAGCACAGGTTTCTCATTATATATCAACTCATAAGGAGATTTTCCTTTAAGCATAGAAGATGGAAGTCTGTTAATGAGATAAGTAGCAGTTAGAACACATTCAGACCACATTTTCAAAGGAATTCCCCCCTGAAACATAAGGGATCTAGCAACATTCAAGAGATGCCTATGTTTCCTTTCAGCAATGCCATTTTGCTGTGGAGTATAAGCACAAGAGGTCTGATGGGTGATCCCTTTATCAACACATAATTCGGTAACAGTTTGATTTACAAATTCAGTCCCATTATCACTTCTAAAAACCTTAATTCTTTTATTGAACTGATTTTCAAGCAGATTGTAAAACACATTAATATAATGAGGTACTTCATCCTTGGTTTTAATGAGATACACCCAAACAGCTCTAGTGTAGTCATCCACAATGGTCAAAAAATACTTAAAGCCTTCAGAACTAGGAACTTTATATGGCCCCCATAGATCTAAATGAACCAGGTCACCTAATGCACTAGTGATGTGGTCACTAAGTGGAAAAGGTTTTCTAGTTTGTTTGGCTCTATGACAGATTTCACAAACCACAGGTTCTTGTTTAGAATCAAATTTCAAAGTATCTTTTAAGACATTTAGGACTGGTTCTGCAGGGTGACCAAGCCTGCAGTGCCAGTCATGTTGAGACAAGCAAGCAGTAATTTTAATATTCACAGAATCAGGTTGAGTACCTTGATCATTGAAATAATACAACCCATCACACTGGTTACCAGTCCCCAGAACTCTTAGCTGATTCAAATCCTGATTCAAAAAATAGCATTTACTCTCATCAAAAGCAACTAAAACTTTGTTATCCTTTGCAAGTTTATGAACAGAGATTAAAGTAATGCAGTATTCAGGAATAACCAACACATCAAATAAGGTTAAAGAATTGGATAATCTGATATTTCCAATCTTTGAAATAAAGGCTTCAGTCCCATTGGGATGTCCCACCTTTATTTTAAGATGGGAAATGTCAATGACATTGACCAATTCTTTATCAGAGTATGTCATGTGTTGGTTGGCACCAGAATCAACTACTTTACTTTTAAAAATCATTTTAGAGTGAGCATTATTATTGGAACAGAAGAACTTTTTAAAGTTTTGATTGAAAACCTTACTATTATTAAACACAGTACCTGCCATATTGGCCTGCACATTCTTTCCAATTATGGAATTTTCTTTGATGAGAAAAATGAGAGTAGAAAGTTGCTCATCTGTAAAACCAGATGGACTAGAGCCAGAGGATGAACCAGACCCAAAACCAGAAGCAACAGAGTTATTGTTAGAAAACCTTTTGTTGTTATGAGATCTGAAATTGTTACCCTTTTTTCCAAAATTTGGTGGAAACCCAACCAGTTTAAAGCATTTTTCTTTGGTATGACCATTAAAACCACAGTGTTCACACACAAGAGTAGAACCAGAACCCACATTTCTCCTATAATCAGAGGCTCTATTAAAGTTAGCAGAGACATTATTGGTCTGATTATTAGAGGTGACAGTAGGTTGATTAGACTGATTAACAATTCTAGAAGAGAAAGCAGAATTATGAGTTCTACTAGAACTTCCAGCAACAACATTTCTATGTGATTCCTCACTACAAATAATAGCATAAGCACCTTTCACATCAGGCAAAGGATCTCTGGATAATATATTACTTCTAATTTGCATGTAAGTATCATCAAGACCCATTAAAAATTGCATAAGTTTCATAAGTTGGTTATGCCTTTTAAAATCATCAGCAGCATGACAAGTGCACCTAGGAAGTTTAACCATAGCATCAAATTGCTTCCACAGAGTACTCAGTTTGTTAAAGTATTCAGAAACACTAGTACCATTTTGAGATAAAGAGTTTATCTTATGATGCATGTTAAAGGTGACAGACCCATCGACTCTATCAAATGTATCTTTTAACTCATTCCAAACATCACTAGCATCTTTTGAAAATATTTGACCAAGAAACAATTCTTCTGATATGGAATTCAAGATCCACCCTAACACAACAGCATTAACTCTGTCCCATTGTCTACCCAACACTTCATCTGTATTAGATCTCCTACATGTACCATCAATAAACCCAGTTTTGTTTTTACCCTCAAGAGCTAAGAGCATAGCACATGACCAAACATTGTAATTTTCAGTTCCCTTTAGTTTTATAGAAACAACAGTCAAAGAAGCTGAATCATTAGGATGAAGATGTAAAGGGTGACTTAAGTCCAATTTGCTAATTAAGGTAACATTATTATCATTATCAGGTTCAAACTCATCATCAGTATTACCATGTACAGACATAGTGAATCAATTAACATACACAAGCACACAAGATAAGGGAGAGAAAGAAGTTCCCAGGCTTTCCTTGCCACTAAAGTAGTAGGTCAAGGGCGCACACAAGCATAACAATAATAACAGAGACCAAACACAACAAGCAACAGAGCCACAAACAAGGAGCAACCAAGAGACAGATAAGAAGCAACAACCAACTAGTATAGCAAACAACAACTTCCAACAATCTCAACTCCTACTCCCTGTCACTAAACAGAAATTTAAAAAACTGAAAAAGTAAAGAGAGTGTGAGAGGTGTTACAGAGCACGCAAGATAAATAGCAGCGGAATAACAACCCTACTATACTCTAGATTCACTTAGTCTAGAGATATAGCAGGAACACAGCACGAGCCCAGAACCCAATATCCAAGAATCACCAAACCCTAATTTTAGAAATTAGGGCAAACCCAAATTAACACCTCCAATCAGTAAATCAGCACCGAATATGTGGATAAACACCACTCAATAACACCAGAAGCCTTCAAGAGACAAAAGCCCCAAATTTACCAAACCCTATTTCTTCAAATCGATATTCAGAGCAAGTTTAAGCAACCTGTCTCTGATACCATGTAGAAAAATATGAACCAAACGATTTTATTAATGAAAACTTTAAAGATTACAACCAAACTGTTCTCAAACAGATAAACAAATGTTTGATCTCAATCAAGTAAACCAACCAGAACAATAGAGAGAATGATAATGTTTTTTTCTGGATTGGTTCCAAAATGAGAGAGTAGATCTTAATATATAGAAGAGAACAAGCATAAATCGTTTTTTAGAAAGAAGACAGGAAAACGGCTAGAGCAACACTAAAAGATGATTAACACAATGAGACAACCCTAACGGGTGTATATCTTCTCAACATAAATCTTTGGTCCTTCCATGCTCCCATCTTTATGCACCAGCCACAATACTTTGACAAATAGACATAACACCCCCTTCATATCCAACAAGCAACACAAGGAGATCCAAAAGACTAAAAACTGAAAAGATAAATAAATCAAGTTAGTCCTTGAGGTTTACATCAGATATCAGGTGAGTCCTTTTTTCCAACAATTGCAAAAGAGGGAGAAAATATACCTAATGGCTGTTGGATACTACCGAAGGGGTGACTTCACAAGGAGTAGGATGCTTCTTGACAATTGTTTAGAGATTTAACCAGACTGGAGGCAAGCTTTGTCACTCAAGAAGGCGATTGAAGATCGCATCTCTAAAGATGGCGTGATTGGGATCGGAATTACT
The DNA here is from genome assembly GCA_014162995.1 of Artemisia annua. Taxonomy (NCBI): domain Eukaryota; kingdom Viridiplantae; phylum Streptophyta; class Magnoliopsida; order Asterales; family Asteraceae; genus Artemisia; species Artemisia annua. The sequence continues at coordinate 29,271 of LBNU01002336.1, forward strand.
GCAACTGCTGTTGGACTTATAGCTGTTGGGATTGCTGCAGCATTGGTCCGGAGGAATTAATCAACTGTTATATATGGTTACATCAAGAATGTATAAAATGTGTGTCTTAATCAACTGTCATGGAATTCTGTTTATGGTCAGGAGGAGGGAATAGAACTGGTCTCGGGACTTGGAAAAACCTACTATTGTTCTTTGTGTTCTTTATTTTTCAGTATTAATAAAATTATCAGTTTGGTTCGTATCAAGATATATAAATTTAGAAAAAGTATATATACTTTAAGATGATGAACTCATGGTTCCTTGTAACAAGCAAACTAGTTAATTAGTAACTACGTTAACGAACAGAACCATATTAACCATGGAAGACTTTGGAAGTCATTAATGTGGCTACGGGTCAATGGCCAAGTTGTATGTACCAGCTTGCATTTTGGAGAACTTGCTTCCATGGCATGAGTTACTTTCATACAAAGTTCAAACAGTATATTAGTACAGGTTTCGCTCCGTGTAAGGTATGTAATTCACATCAAAGATAAACTAGTTCAAAAGTAACCAAATTTTTTGTATGGGAGTCTATTACCTGCTGATTCAGATCTACTTTGCACGCTACACCTCTAAAACTTAAATCTGTAAATAAATGAAGTGGTCTAAGGTTGTCAACTACTGTAATTTTTATTTATTCAAACATATACAATTACTTGCTTTCAAATCTTCACACATGGTTTCTGATGTTGTCCCACGTTTCTCTCTAGATCGATATTTAATAAGTTGCAAAATATGAATAAGTATAATCTATTGTTTTTTATTAACCTTGTAATCGAATACATGTTTACATATATATATGAAGTGGAACGTTGCAAGTGAAGCAACACGTCCCTTCGTCTTTGGTCCTAACCGAAATAACAACCATAACCATAATTCGGTTATTAACTTTCTAACTAACACTTTTAGTCCTTTAACTTTTAACTAATAATAATAACGATCAATGATAAAGATTATCGGGTCACATCTAATACGTGCATGAAGACCGCAGGCAACCATGATCTCTTTATTTTACACATGCACAGCTGAACGAGTTTGTTTCATGCAAATAAGAACCACAAGTCTACGACTTTAGCACTACGTGTATTTAACTTCCCATGTTTTCTGTTATTGGGCCTTAAGATTAGGATACCACGACTAGTTTTATTTCCTATTTAAATGTAGCTTGCTTTGTTAATGAGGGAGAGAAGAAAAAGAATGAATTAGTTCAAGAGTTAGTTCTTAGTTTAGTTATAGTTTAGAAGGAGAATAACCATCTCGAATCGGTTTCTATCAGTTTCTCTGTAAATATACTTGCATACTCGGTAAATATGAAGTAACAACTCAGCAAACGGTATTCGTGAGGAGCTAGCGCAGAGTATATGATACACTCAAACAGGGAAATTGAGAACAAGACAATTTGTAAAGATGCATTTCTTGATTTACTATACACTATTAGAAAAGACGCCTACAATGCAGATGTAAAGAAAAATAAAATCAAGGATGATTGTTTTTAAATTCCACAGATACATGCATTCCTAAGGATCTATGCGGCTGATATTCCTTTTTTTCATTTTATAAACTCTCCTCGCAACTGAAACGTGTGTCTTGTCCATGGTAACCTCAACCTCTTATTCTCTTAAAACTTGTTTTATACAGGTTTTACAGTTCTTTTAATGACACGTTATAGAGATGAACACAATACATATGGGCTAAAGCCGAAATCTATCTTAGGCCCAGTCTAAAATAGCACGAAAAAATGCGGCTTTATGCTGTTTATGGATCGGGCCAATTTCCCCCATTGTTCACCTTAACCCAACTAGTTGCATAACAAAACAACGAAAATAAATAAACTACCTGAAATTATTGAACCTCGTAACCATGCTCGACTACACTTGAATAGATTACATCAACAAAAACCCGATACAGAAAAAAAACCATTCTAAAATCTAATGATTTTCTGCAATTCAAGCTCGGGTTATGTTACTTGCAGGTACATCAACGATAGTATGGTCATCACGACAAAGCTTTACATTGCATTTGCCTTTTATCTTTGACGTAATCTTAGCAAACACTTCCTCCCTTTGGGGGCGGTTTGCATATATGATCCAAAGTGCAAGACTAAGCATTATTCCTACAGAAACAAGAACTAAACCTGCATTGACCAGATGAAGATGGTGTTGCAATGGCCGGCAGTGGTTGGAAGTGATGGTTGTGAATGTTTCCCGAACAAAATTGCAGTCTTGGAAGCTGAGCAATGGCGGTGTGTAGTGTTGGAGGGCGTAGCTTATGTTTACTGCTCCGGTTAGTTGTTGGTACATCTCGGGGGTTATTCTTCCGGTGCTTGTGCATAACCCGGATTCAGAGACTGTACATGTGTAGTTCTGCCATACCTACAGTTCAAGGAGATGAAATATTTATGAATTTTCACTTTTGAGGTCAAACTTAGTTCCCATCTTCCAGATTCTTGCGATTTATTGGAAAATTTTTAGGATTTATGATATATATAACTATGTGTAAATTATATAGATCTGAAAGAAAGGTTTAGATCAGTTCATGGCATATTTTATGTTGATCATAAAGATGAAAATGAGTCTATTTGACCTAAAAAGTCAATGTACCAGAGAGGTATTTGACTTTCAAGGTCAAACTAGCTAATTTCCAGCTTCGTGATTCTTAAGTGGTTGGACACTTCATAATATGTAAGTATGATAATATGTGTAAACTCGAATGAATATAAATCTTCCAAAAGCTTACAACATTTCAGAGCGTTTTCACGTTTATCTTGAAGAAAAACTAGTACTTTTTATCTATAGAGTAATTGCAATACCAGAGAGGTATTTGAGTTTTAAGGACAAACTAACTGAATCCCAACAAATTAATGACACGTGTATGAGCTAATTTATGTCCACACACATGTACAGAAGAGATCTATAATTTCATGGCATATTCTACGGTGATCTTGAAGATGAAAAAGAGTATTTCACATGAAAAGTGAGTGTACCAGGGATGCATTTGACATGGAGACTTCTTCGGATGAACATTCTCGTACTTGAAGTTGGGAGTCATATGGACTACAAACATACGGCATTAACGGACCCGACTGGTTATAATAGTTAGAGTTACCCGATGGCACCGAATATGAGTTTGCATACGACCCTATGAACCCGTTGACTATATTTCCAAGATCGCTGATCACCTGTTTACTTTTATATAAAGTCTGGTTCGTGGTAGACTGATCGACACACGGAAGGATGTTGCTAAGGGCAGTTTCGGCATGCTGGTGATTCACCCACTGTCCCATAGCCATACATGTGTCCGAGATCGCACTGCATTTTGACTATTTTAGTCAAACCCGTACTTATCCAATATGAATCAAGTTTCAAATTTAACATCAAAATTTAATCTTACTTGTTAAGGATAACGAAGACCCCGCATAAGACCAACGTGACCACAACAAGTAACCATCCACCAATAATGAATCTGCAAAAATAGGAATGTTTATTAACAAAAATGAAAGATCACACTCAAATAAAAACGAGTAATTGACCCTGATGGTCATGGTAGTTTATAACAATTATGGATTTAGTATACAACAAGAATCATTTTACTATTACAAAAGATGAGCTTACAAGTGGATTGCATTTTTGTGACCAAGAATCGACAAATCTGCAGCAGTAAAAGAAAAATGAGAACTGTAATAACTAAGATGTCAAAACATACATAAAGTTACAATAGATGAACTCATTATGAAAACTTACAAAGGCCTATGACAGAAATATTACAATAGTAATCATCGATGATCTCCTGAAATAAAGATATAGAATGGATTAAGTATCTGGGAATTTTACAACTGAAGTATAGGGACTGTTCATGAAGAAATATACGTTGGACGAACTTACACAACATCACAGACAGTTCTTATTTTTCGTGAGTTCTGATGTGTTTTCTGCCCTAATGTATTAGATGCTTTATTTAAATCGATATTCAGCTTGTCAATGCTGTCTTTCACATCTGAAGGAAGGTAAAACTGTGCCACATTGATGGTTTTTGCTAGTGCTAAATACCCCGTGATGTTTACAAGTGTCTGAACTGTGTAATCTGATTGGTTAACAACGTAATTTAACGTGTCTATTGCCTCACCATGAAACTCATCCTGCCCGACTGAAAGAAGGATGCATCCAGTCCTGTAAGAAAACAAGATTTATTGATATGTAACTACAATAAAAAGATGCTTGGAATTGGAAAAAAGCATATATATTGATGTTTTCGAAATTGAAAGTAGTATGTTTGAGTTTGACATTGAAAGTCAAAGTAGTCACGATTGTCACTTTACACATTTTCTTTTGTTTTCGGGAAAAACTATGATATCAGGAAAGATGATATATCAGATACTTACGCTGCAGCAAGAGTGAAGACGATAAGTAAAACCAAACAGATCATTTGTGAACGATGAGATTCCTTGCCTTTGATATCTATTCTCCATCCACAATAGTGATGTGTGATCATGGCTAAACCGAAGAACACAAACCATATGATAGCAAGAATCAAAGCAGCAGCCCCTGTGAATCCGACAGACTGTCGACAATGTCATTACAAAATTGGACTTCACGAGAAAATTTACATCTTATAACTTCTGATTATATAGAGTCAAAAATCCAATCAATCTAGTTAATTACGTAAGCAGATAGTTAAGGAAACAATAGAAGTAGATTACCAAGCTACCCCTATATTTAAGCAACGAACTATCTAATTATGTGGTTGTAATAATCACTTTCAAATGCACATCCAAATATTATCCTGTTTTATCGAGTACTAATAAGAAAGAGAACTTACTGCCCAATAATGCTTATTAGTGATGTCCCACCCGCCACGATACTTTTTGAATCGGTTGAGAATATCAGGCCTCTTAGTCCTCGACCCCGCCAACAAAAGTGCACCGGATGGTTCACTGGCAGGACCAGGGGCTTCAGCTGCTGATGAGCCAATGATCCCATTTCCAGAATGACCCAAGTTACCTTCCCCTACAATGATCAACCATATATGTCACAGATGTTATCAGAAGCCAATGATTTTAGGAACTGATTCGTGGTATGCTTAGGTAAATAAACAAAAATTTCAAGACTGTACACCCAAGAAAACCAATCCGTCTTACAAAATATGCCACAAAATCATGGATCAGTTAACCCATTTTAGATTCATACACTATATATCCGCTACAACAAAACAAAAAACAGAACATGAAACTCAAATAATAGGCAAATAAATACCCAAAACTCAAAACCATAAACCTGATGATTCAGAGAACCAATCAAAGTCTATGGCATAAGAATTTGATCAGAGAATATATGCGATGTGATTTTGTTATGTTTTCATGAGACCCAAATGTCTAAGACAACTGCCAAAGCAGTTAAAATTGGCTAAAAGTGGTTAATAGCGTTTACATGCCAACATACATGTCGGTTGGCCTTTGGCAGGAAAAGTCAGTTTTGCCCTTGGTACCGATTATTGAAAATCGTTTAGGTTTCGGGCGCTGTCCTAGGACCCCAGCCCCTTAAACCTGCTATGAACCCAGCAAGGGGGCGAGGCCCCCTTGATCCCCGCTATTTATCATGGCGATATCAACTTAGCTAGCACCAAATGGCATACCCTTAGGTCTCTAGTAAATCCAATTACATAAAATAGTAGATGCTTAACCACCACCACCAACAGGCTTAGTGGTAAGACACCCCAACTTACACAAAAGTAAGTCTACGGTTCAAACCTCACTAGATACACATTAGGGAGTGGCCAACGAAAAAGGTCAGAAACAGTCACCGGGATATCTCTGTTAGGCCATGTACATGTAAGTCAAACACTCCTCTCACCGAAATAACACAAACATGAATCATGATCCATTTTTTCTAGTTGATGGACACTAAAATCAGCAAGAACTGCAAACTCGCCCTCCCCGGTCAAATGTGATATTATGAAGGGGGGAAAAAACAAAAAATGGTACTTTTTAGATTGACCCATATATTAAAAATTGTCGGCAAGCACAAAAATTTAACAACAGTCAAACAAAAACCAGTAAAGACAAGACATAAACATAACCAAACATCCTTTTTTTCTAAACCCTAAAAAACTCAAACTAACTAAGCACCAAAATCATT
>LBNU01002337.1:2745-27946 GCA_014162995.1 Artemisia annua
AAAAACACCCAAATATGCATCAAAATACTGAAAATATCCCAGGGTTGTGTTTTATATGTTTTAGATGCAAAATGTTTGAAAACAAATGAAAAACGAACAAAGTTTGCACAATTGGCAGTTTCAGTCCCTCAACTTTCAAAACTTGTCAAATCTAGTCCTTAAGCATTAATTTTGAAGGAAAAGTCAACCAAAGTCCTTAGAAAATCACAAGTTGTCATAATTAGTCCTTTGGTGAAAAGTTTCAAAAGTTTAAAAGGTTAGTCCCTGAACTTTGCAAAAATGTCAAAAATAGCCCCTGGGATTAAAATCTATTGGAAAGTTACAATTATGGTCCTTGAATTATGAAACTTTGGCAAAAATAATCATTGGGTGAAAAGTTTGGTGAAATTACATGTTTGGTACCTCAAGTTTCAAAATTGGCAGAACCTGGGAAATTCAAATATGGAATATTATCAACATTGGTCCTTATACTATTCACATTTGGCACAAAAATTCACCCTTGAAGATACTTTGGAACTTTGGCAACTTCAGTCCCTCAAGAATCCAAAATTACACCTTTGGTCCCTATACTAAACTTACAAAACCAAATGGACCAAAGTACTAAACCCAAAACAAACCCAAACCAATCTAGTCCAAACCCCCTTATAACTCCCTAGCCCTTTTCCATGTCTGGCCCAATACACCCAAGCCCAATCCCTTTTTATCATAATAATCCCAACCCAGACCCCCCAGTTTGACTTTGGTCAAACTCTCCTCCCCCTCACCTTCGTTCCCTCCCACTTGAGCCTGCAAAACCATCACCTCACCTCTCCCACCTTCTCCACCGCCCAAACCACTCACAAAACCCCAATTGCACCTAACAAAACAACCACAATTAATGCCACCACCCCCCACAGGCCAAATTGTAAAATTTTATTTTGGCGCCAAAATCCACTTAAACGGCTTGGATCAATTTATATACAACCAATGGTCAAGATGTGTTGGGATATGCTCAGAAGGACCCCACAAACCCTAATTAAAGGCTATAAGAGGAAGAAGAAGGGTAGAAGACTGTGTGTAGTTTTTAGTAGCAAAATTAGTGTCGATTTCCATAAGCTTTGTAATTCTAGTGTAATTTTCAGTTAAAAAAAGCTTGTAATCATCTTTCTTAGTGTAATTGAATCATATTTCAGTAATCAATTTCAAGTTTCCATCCAGTTTCTACTTTGTGCAATTTCAAAAATTTCAAAAATCTCAAGTTAGTTTAATGTTGTTTGTATCTGTTGTATTGGACTCTTAAGCTCACTTAAGCTCCTAGAAAGCTTATAAAAGCTTTTAGAAACCTTAAAATACAGTGTAGTATCAAAAATAAAAAAATACAAAAAATACAAAAAAAAAATACAGTGAAAAATAAAAAATTGTTGAAGATGGTGATCACAGCTGGAGCAGGGTAAATTGTGGATGGCCTTGGGTTAGTGGTTCTGTGGAGAACCTATAGGAGTGGTTACTTGGTCCTTGTTCTTGGTTTTAGCTTGGAGTGCAAAGTTGTAAGCAAAATTCTCAAATTCCATTTTACTGTGCTATTGCTTATTACTGCCTATCTCTATGTTTTTATTGCTTATTCAGTATATCTTAGTCATAATTTTGCTTAAGTTTACTTGCTTGTTCATCCAATTTCTTTGTGCTCAACTTTTCACATTTTACTGTTTGAGTAGCATTAGTTGTAATCTTGTGCATTTGTGATTTAGATTGTTGTTTCTATGCTTGTTTAGGCTTATTACAAGATATTAAGTGGTTAGGAATCAGTTTCATAGTCTAAATCATTCAATTGTTTTGAAAACCAAAAATCTGTTTTCACAAAGCCTTGTTTGGATTTACTGTCAAATCTGTGTTCTAGTGTGTTATTGTTGTGGATCTTTGTTGCTTCATGTTTCTTAGGTGCATCTTAGAACATTTGAACCATAAAAACCAGTGTTTGTTTTGTCAAAAGTCAAAATAGCTTTTAATCTCATTTCATTGATAATCTGTCAAAAGTTATAAGTCCAAATCTCATCAAATCTATTCACAAGTGTTTGTTCTAGCCTAATTTAGTCTTAATATAGCCTAATATATCATAATCAGTCATAAAATTAAGATCAAAGTTCATATAAGTCAACCTTTAGTGTTTTCATAAAAAGGTCAAAATTTTCAAGTCTGTCAAATTGTGCAAATCTCCCAGATCTTGCACAAGGTTCAAAACAATTTGGAAATCAAAACCAATTGTTGATTTGTGTTATTTTGTTGCTTGTCTACCTTTTTCAAAAAGAAAAAATCATTTTGGAATCCATTTGCTTATAAATAAGCAGTGCTTAAGTTGGTCTGTTGAGTTTTTAGTTCCCCTGTGCACAGACTTGGTACCATTTTCATAAGCTTCCATAGAGCTTATTAGTGGGCCCCAGTGTGTGACACTTGGCTTTTTGGAAAGCCAATAAGCCCAAATTTAAGGTTCAGGGCTTATTTCACCTTTTCTAGCTTGTTCACTAGGTCTGCAAGTAGCTTTTAATTTGTATCATTTCATAGTGTATACTGATTAGTCAGTATACACTAGGCTTTTGGCCAATTTTCATAAGCTCACACAGAGCTTATTTGTAGGAGTTAAGACTTAAATTTTGGCTTATTTGAAAGCTTGTCAAGTGAGCTTATTGGTCCAAGCTTCATTTTGGATCTCTGAGCTTATTTGTGGGCCCCACAAGGCTTACAACCTAGTACTTTGGACTGTTTGGTTCTGTGGTATTTTGGAATTGCTTATTTTGTTGTTTTAGCTTATCCAGTGTGTTTTTCTTATCTCTTTGGCTTATTTTGTGATTACATAAGTTGTTTGCATCTTATTTTCTAGCTTGTGTGCACTGTAGAGCTTATTAAGAGCTTTTGCATTCACAAAAATCCAAAAATCCATCTATTAAGTTATTAAGGGGTGCAAAGTGCTTATTTTTAAGTTTTGTAAAAAGTGTTTTCATAAAAGTTGCTTATTTTCATTGTTAAAACATCTGTCAAAAAGAAAATTCAAGAAATAATCACTTTTAAAAAAGTGATAGCTTCTATTTAAGCTATTTGGCTTATTGCTCAGCTTTTTCAAAAAGCAATTTTCATTTTTATAATTTTCATAAGTTCCTGTTCACTTGTAGTATTTATAATAATTTTCTTAGATTTTTATCTTTTCATTTAGTATTTATAATAATTAATATTAGTTAAATTAGTTTTAATTGAAAAACCAAAAATAAAATCCTCTACTATTTAATTTTAATCACTAGTACTTTTTTATATTTTTCCTAGGTTTTATAATTCATTTAGTATTTTTAGAAAATAATTTCATAATTATTACTGTTCATTTTCTATTTATCTTAATTAAATTAGTTTAAATAGTTTTTAATTAGTAATTAAGTAAATAATTAATAAAATAGTGTAATAATAGTTTTTATAAACTTTTTATAATTTTTTTAGGATTCCTGTGAAGGTTAATTAGTTTTATAAAATATTTCCTAAATTTCTAAGTCATTTGTAGTATTATTAGTAATTTAAATTATTTAATTAGTTAATTAATAAGTAATTAGTAATTAATTAATATTAAATTCAGAAAAAGACAAAAATACATATTTTTTGTTTTTATATCATTTTTAAGTTATTTTAGAGTTTTTAAAAATAAATTTTTATTTTCTTAGTTTTAATTAATATTATATTGTATTTAGTTTAAGTTAAATAGTTATTATAAGTATTAAATAGTTTTAATTAATATTAAATAATAAAATAATCAAAAAAAATATTTTTCTTTTTTATAAAATTTTCTTTTTATAATAAGTTTGTAAAAAAGTCATTTTCACCCCCTCTAGTTTATTTTTGCTTAATTCCCACTTTTTCAGTACGCATTTGCATTTTAGGTTTATCTGATTTCCTGTATTTGTTAATATTGTTTCATAATCTTAATTCTAAGCAATCAGTAGTGTAAAATCAAATCAAAATCTTTATCTGGTTACTATTCCCTAATCACTCATTCCCAAAACGTTTCAAAAACACAATTTCAATCTCGCTGGGACATAACGACCCGGGGATACACTGTGCTTACACCGGATCATAAATTGATCTCTCCTCTCTCAGATTTGACTTGTTGACCAAACCGGGTTAACTGGTTAGTTCGGGAGGAGTCAATTTCCTCCATATTTGGTCTACTTTACCACAAGGGTGTGTAGGACCTTAGTTGTTTTGTTGGGTTAAGACAAATTGCTAGGAAATCATGCTAGTAATTGTCTTTACCACTTTGCGGTTCATTGATATTTCCATCTTCTAATTAAACCTCGTATTATTTTGGTAGCTATAGAAAACATGTTCTCTAGTTATCCAAATATCTTATATTTCTTCAAGGTTTCAAAACCGGAACTAGGGTTATAAAACAAACTTGAAGAAATAAGATGTGCAACCATACTTAACCGTTTTGACTTTTACAAGAGATTACGATTTCTAGAGTATGTGCTCTTTGAGTTTGATTAGAATTAGGACAATTCAAATATTCCTATTATGGCTTTTCCTCATAAAGAAAAAGGATAGGAACAAGTCTCTTTCTTACAAGAAAAGAATGACTTAGTTTGTCTTTCTAACAAGAAAAGAACAAACTCTTGTTTACGGTTTGTTTGCATTAATTCATTAATTGAATTTACAAAGTTCATTTTTAGTATTTTCGATAATTATCCTTTTGTAAATTAATTACCCCATGTTTGCAATTTAAAACAATAATTTACGAAAATGGCTAAGATCAACATTGTGCTTCTACTATCACATCAGTTGATCTGCTAGCAATAGTAGATTCAATTGGTAGGCGACGATCACCAATTGTATTACATGTACAACTCTTAGATCCTTATGGGACTCATGGCATCTAGTGTCAAACAACTAGTGTCATGTAGGCATGTTTAGTCATATCTTTGCCTCGGGTCAAGGTCTCAACGCTTAACTCGATTAAGTCATCCAATTTGAGAACGTGCGAGAATATATCAAGGTCCCGCGCATAGAGAATAGTCACCTTGGGTTACAATTCAACCTAGGTCCCACGCATAGGCAAAAAGTAATTGCAAGTGTTTTCAAAATTGGACGGCATGACTTAAATTTGACGGGTAAAAGTTTTGATGTGAATCAAAAGGGTGTACGAAGAAGCATGCATTCATTCTTCGTAGCACAAGTTAAAAACTTTTCTTAACTTAAGTCTAATCATTGTTTTAATTTTATGTGTGTCGAGTTATCCATTTTCATGACTAATATTCATCCTACGTGGATAATAAAGTTTGAACAATACAAAAATTGAATAACATACATAACAAGTTTAAGTGTTATNGCAAAAAGTAATTGCAAGTGTTTTCAAAATTGGACGGCATGACTTAAATTTGACGGGTAAAAGTTTTGATGTGAATCAAAAGGGTGTACGAAGAAGCATGCATTCATTCTTCGTAGCACAAGTTAAAAACTTTTCTTAACTTAAGTCTAATCATTGTTTTAATTTTATGTGTGTCGAGTTATCCATTTTCATGACTAATATTCATCCTACGTGGATAATAAAGTTTGAACAATACAAAAATTGAATAACATACATAACAAGTTTAAGTGTTATTTTAAAAAACAATGATTTCAAGTTTCAAAAACTTAGTTAAACTAAATCATAAGACTTAGTTTAAAAAATGGTTTGTGTTTCGTTTCATGTTTTTATAAAACAATTTGCAATTTACATACATTCATAGCATACATAAGAAGCAAATCAACAAACACACAACCACAATATGCAAAGCCTCAACCGATGAAAAAACCTATGCTCGGTCTCGTGAGCCATCACGAGAACCAAGGGTCAACTAGGGACAAGCCTACACAACCACACGGAGGGCTCCCACTTGCTCCTAGACCAGCAAGAGCAAGTAGAACCCCATTATGCACATGAAATAATGAATCTCTCAGCCCAGAATTTCTGTATTGGGAGGCCCAAACGGCGTAGAAGGAATCTTCCCCGGGCTTAGCTCCAAACTACAAAGTTGTAGGCCCATGTCTTGTGTACCTGCACGTCAATTTTTAGCCAAAAACTCCTTACCAATCGCTGGGAAAAGCCAAAATACTGCAGCTTGTTCCAGCAGCCATTTTTCACATAAACGCCTTTAACTCTTTTGCCATTCCATTTCAAGCAACGATTACATGATATAGAAAGTAAAATACATCTAATCCACTATCTATCTACTGTAATGTGCTCAAACAATGGCAAAAAACCAAATCAAAATACATACATGAATGCCGAAACAATGGCAAAAACCCCAAAAACAAGAAATTAAAAAACATTCACAACAATCCAAGGCACAAGTGGTCTAGGTTTTCATCGGCTTTGCATACACACATAATAATACAATAAAATTATGTACAAAACAAGGTGTTGGCTAACTCCATGGACAAACATGCATGTATTTTCCATGGAGACAAAATAAATAACAAGAAATAAATTGTTAGCCAACGAAAACGAAGAAATAATTAACAAGAATTAAAACCCCGATTGGTACACGTGTGAATTGGCCTTAGGTTCATAACCCACTGATATTAGGACATTCTTAACATCATTTTGCCACAGAAAATGAAGCCTTAGGGGCTGTTTTGAAATCGTTTCATAAATCGATCAAAAAACACGCGTTTTAGGTCATTTTACACGTACCGGACAAGTATACCAATCAACATATGCATAACAAATGGCCATGGGACCAAAAAGTGCAGATCATAAGACCCCTAAAGGGTCGACTTATGTTCAAAAAATAAGCCTTTGGGGATGTTTTGAAAGTACCCTTTTGAATCCATTAAAAACACGCGTTTTTAGCCATTTTTACGCATACAAGATGATCATATGACATCATATGATGGCTCGTGATACCACTATAGGTGATGTTGAATATAAAAACATAAAGTAAACATATACACGCAGCGGAAAACATCACCAACAAGGATCTCATATAGCCATATGATCAATCAATAATAAACACAACATGTTTATACCTTTGTAGCGTGCACCGGGAGTCACCAACAAAGTCACCACCAATATCACCACCCACGAATAGATCAAGAAACCAAGTGATCAATAAGGTTGATCACTTCTATGATAGAAACACACTACACGTCACCGATCACCAATTGATGCTAGTCTTGACCTCGTAACCTTGATCCTTGCAACAACCTACAATAGATTAAGCAAAGAAAAGATCAAAAACACAAACCCTAGAAGAGGGTGTGTTTGTGCCGTGAGTTTCAAGAGGAGAGAAAGGGGGAAAACAGTTTTTGGTAACTTTTTTTTGTGATAAGTGATCAATCAAAGACTAAAACAACTTTGATCTTATCATTATCAAGTTACACTTAGCCCCTCCAAAAGCTTCTCACGCCCCTTTTACCCTCCATATGGCCGACCATGATAAGGGCCCACAATGGGCTTGCTCATTGTTGGCCCGGTCCTAAAACACTAAGTCTAACTTCGTGTTTAATGGCCCGTTATTGATCCCGAGTTACGTAGTCGTTTATATATTGTAAATACGATAAATACAATCTATAAAATGGTGTCTCTGTGTATAAGTGTGTGACCCCATAGGCTCACATACGTCTAGCCATATAATTATTTATTATGACACGAGCATACTCCAACACAAAGAACTTTAGGAAGTTCTTTAGCCGAGAAGGCAACCCTAGGCGCGGTAATAGGTTTGATAACCAAGGTGATAGTAATGGTAGAAAGGTTGAAAGAGATCGTGGCTATAATAATAAAGGTGGTGGAAGCTCAAGGCGCGAACGCGAGTGCTACAATTGTGGAGACAAGAATCAATTTATAAGTGAATGTCCAAGGCCCAAAGAAAATAGGGCATTCGTCGGCGGAGCATGGAGTGATAGTGAAGACGGGGATCATTCGGAAAAGAATGCAACGTGTCTCATGGCATTTGAAACTCAAGAGGTATCTCCAAACTCTTCTATTTCTAATAAAGATTTAAATATTCGTAATTTTCAAAAAGAGAATGAGGAATTTTTTAAAACTATTGAAAAACTTGTTGAGGAGAAACAATCTCTTAATAAAAAGGTTTTTGAACTCGAACGAAAAGTAAAGAGACTTTCTCAACACAAAGAGGTGGTTGAACCTTGCACAAGTTGAGAAAAACTTGGACATGAGGTTAACTCTTTGAATGAAAAAGTATCCAAACTTCAAAAGGAGTCATTAAGTTTTTTCAAATTTAAGAAAAGTAGCAATGATTTGGATGATATGTTAAGTCAACAAAAATTGTCCCAAGATAAGGAAGGTCTTCGATTTTTGAAAAATGAGAAAACAACTTCCGAGAGTCTAACCAAACCTATTGTATTTGTAAAAGCAAGCCAAAACAAAAAAACCTAGAGTTTTCGAGCCTGACGCGCTGGATGACGCGTTGACGCGCCGGCAACGCGCCAAGACTCTGAGGAAAAGTGGAGCTTCGTCAAAACGTTTTGTTAAGCCAATTGTTCCCCAAACTCCTTTTGCAAATACTCGAGGTACTCAAGCACCCATTACAAGAAGTGAAACCCAAAAACAATTTTACAACCCGGGTTCACGCAATGGACTTGGATACACACAAGCTCGAGTCGACCATAGACCTATCTTACCCACACCAAATATGAAACCATCATATAACCAAAGACATTCCTTTCAAAACAATCAATCATCACCTTGAAGATACTTTTACAACAACCAAAGGTCTTCACATCGCCAATATAACTCACAGCAAAGGAGAGACAACTCCTACCCAAACCAAAGATTTTTTAGACCATACAACCATCAAAACTTTGGACCAAGTTCTCAAAACCAAAGTAACATTTCAAACAACCCTTGGTCTATATTTTCAAGCTATGGTCTTGAGACATTAAATGTCTTGCTTCATGATCCAAGGATGTTCAACTTGGGAGTGTCTTATGCTAACAACAATGGACCCAACCATTGGGGACCAAGTTTTTGAGTTTTTTGTTAGGTATAAGCTTGAATCGGTCTATTAGATAATCTAAAGGGTTGATTTAAGCACATAATCGATAGTAGAAGATTGGTTACTTCATACAAGGAGTTTGATGGTGTACATTAGTAATCTTTGAGGAAAGGTCATTCGTAGACAAAGCATCAATGGTGGATTTTTTACCTCGTGGTCGTGAAACAAAAATCATCCATTAAAATCAAGCTAAGTTTTTCTTTTATGCCTATGTATCCCTAAGTGCTTTACATGTTAGTTGTCAAAAATGCTATGTGAACTTGGTGATGCTAGGTAGCTTATTTTTGTCACAACTTGAAATTTAGGAGATCTTAGAAACTTAATGGGGATTAACATAAAATGAGACTAAACTTGCATGATATGTGTTTAGGGAATGTATTTATGTATTTACAATTTTCATAACTTGAATACATGCTCATCTTAAGTGTGACATACTTAATTGATCGAAAACATGTCTAGGAATTTAAATGTTAAAGTTAACCCATGAGATCTCATATCATATGTAGGGTTAAATAAATATGCGGAGACATGATTACTATTTAATATTGTCCACACATGATTGTTTATCGAAAATTTAAAGGATGTGACACTAACTCGAGCCAACAACTAACAACTAACCCGCTATTCAAAAAAAAGATTAATTTAAATTTAAACAATCCTTCTAGAAGAATATGCATAAAATTTACATGTAGAGTGTTTGTGAATTTGATTAATATGCATACATGAATATATTTGTTAGATTAAGTAATTGTAGGTTTCACATTGATACGTAACATCAGGTGTAGTTTGCTTAATTGCTTAATACGTATAGGTAAGATCTTAAAGGGAAATCTTTAAAACATATACAAATAAGTTATATGCATGATTATATTGCTAACAAGTTATGATTTTAATCAACAAAGTGATAACATGAAGTTTGCTCTCATGATTAAGTGTCTCTAGAAATAAGAATGGTTGTCATAAATTGTGGATTCATGGATGCTATGTGATTATATGCTTACTTTTCGTAGTGATTAAATGTCAAGATGAAAGACGTATTTGCATGAAAATATGTTTTGATGCTATTTGCTTATATGTCCACTTGCCTTGATGCTAGTTGATTTAGTGCATATTGCTAACATGCTAATTGCTTGCATATTTGTTAAAGATAATAAATCATGTGCTCACAACTTCAAAGTATTATATTAGACACTAGGTGCACATTTACGTATTACTTAGACAAACAAGGTCTTGCAAGCAATATGATTAGTAACACCATTTCAACCAATAGAGTCTTAGAGTTACTTCCTATCGATCTCTTTAGTTCATCACATAGACAATTGATGACTAGTCACATTATATTTGGTCTCTATTTCTAGGTGCTAAGGAAGATGTCCTAGATAAGTTTTGAATCTCAGGATGAAGATTTAATAAACCTATTTGAGGTTTGATTCAAGTTAATCATGGTAATAGATTTGTACATAGGGTGCAATTTGGGGATTTTTGCAAACAACATGGAATCTCACAAAACTTCTCGGACATTAGTCCTCCTCAAACTAATGAGGTCGTCCAACGGAAGGACAAGAAGTTACAAGAGATGTGTCGTGTATTTAGCCGAGCACATTTTGAGTCTTAGAAAAGATTGTTCTTGGTTGATATGGAACGTAGGATGTTGAATCACTTAGAGCCTTTAGAATGAATATGCTTTCTTGATCCTTTCCAACCTCTTAAAGTTTGATTAAACAATGTGCTAAGGAATTATGTGAAATGTATTGTATGGGTTGAGACTAATTTGATTCCCAAGAAGTAGGAAATGTTTTAATGACCTTTACATCATATAGGTATTTTCTTTACAAGATTGAATTAATCTAGGGGGAGGGTAATTCACGTTGTGATTCACTCACTTAGGAATCTCCTTATGCCATGTCTTGTTACTAGGTAGTAACTTGTGTAGATGCTACAAATTAAGTCTATGCACACACGCACTTAAAGGTAATTAGATATCTATCACATCTTACCTTGAAGATTTTGGTCTTTCTTTGCACTCTTAAACTTTTTATATGTGAAACTATGTGCTCTAATTTGAATATGTGTTATGCTCACTTGTGTAAAGTGATATATTTATGCATGATTGATAAATCCTTTCTATGAATAACTATGTGATGATACTATGCATATGTTAATCAACATTTGTGATATAATGCTTGCAATATGTATGACATGTGTAAGTTATGATGTTATGCAGACTAACCCATGTTGAAATTATCCAAATGGTAACCTAACCCATTTTGGACTTTCACATGTGGAGATTTCTTGGTTGTTGCTTGTTGTGCATTTTATGTAGCTAGGCCACCGCAAAGGTGAGGCTCTTGACCCATGGATCCCCACCTTGAAACAAGGGGGAGCAACGATCTAGGGGGAGCTATGTTCAAGGGGGAGCACGTTTGGTGCTTATGATACAAGCTACTTTCCCATTCAAATGGAAGTCCCGCCTTTTTGATTCGACAAAAGGGGGAGAAAGAAAGCAAGAGTGAAGACCTACTCATGTTAAAGAACCAAATGGCTTCACCAAATTACAAGGCAAGGTCAAGACGCAAGCTACACCAAAGGCGCGCTTTGTCTTCGCTACGTTTTGTAATTTTATTTGCTTTCGGATTTTATTTGTCANCTTTGCGTAAACGCATCCTTTCCCGCATGGGTTATGCTTTACATCATGGCAAAGCACTTGGCTTGTTTGTACCAAGGTGTTAGTTGAGTACGTCGAGTCATGGAAAGTCATGACTTATGAAACTATGGATTCTTGACGTGGTGTTACTTGGATATATATGTAACCTATGATTTTCTCAACTCATAATCTTAATTGTCTAAACCGTTTCTTCTTAATGAAAATTAGATCATCTCTTAATCTTTTCTTAAACACATTTTCACAAAAGCCAAAATCACCAAACCTCCCACAATCTTTCCCAAAATCTTATCACGAACATCCTCTTACATATTCTCTTACACCTTACACAAAAGTGTACTCTTGTCTCCTCACAAACTCCCACACAATATTCCCTTCACTATTTACACTTTCCATACACCTTCCTTATACACACATATACACACCTTTCTAAACACACACATCCTTACACATACATACTCACATATACACACCTTTACATTCAAAATACACACACTACTCACAACCATCTCATTCTCTACACACACTAGGCTCCTCCCCATCACATCCCAATCTTACATATTTTCTTACAATCCAACCCATTGCCAACTCACACACAACTCATCTTCTCCTCTCCATTTCATCACATGGCAATTAATAGGCTCCCTTTGATCCAAGCCATTCAATTCACTCAAACTCATCTCAACCTTCTATTTCACCCTCTTCTCCAAGAAATAGAATATCATATAGCATATTCTCTTCTTAACCTAACCATGGTTCTCTTCCAACTCAACCAAGGTTGAAACTTAACTCAACCTTTCTCTTACACATACAACCCATGTACAACTCATCACCTTATCCCTCCAACACTTCTATTTCCACACATGGGGAATTAATTGAAAACCACACATAGGTTCCTCTTCATTTCAACCATCCAATTCAAACCAATTCATCTCAACCATCCATCTCACCCTTTCCCCCAAGGATGGAATATTCCCTTGGATATTCTCTTCTCACCCAACCATGGTTACCTTTACTCAACCATGGTTAACTTTTAACCCTCTCTAACATCCACCCTTTCTCACCAAGGAAAGCATATTCCTTTGGTATATTCTCTTCCTAACTCAACCATGCTTTCTCCTCTTACCCAACCATGGTTTGATTCTAACCCAACTTCTCTCATACACTTCCTTTCCAAGCAAAGGAATATCCCATGGCATATACTTCTCTCCTTTCTATGCCATGTGAGGAATACCCAAACTACCCTTATCCAATTATTCATTCTTTCTTTCTTTGATAATTGGTTTTCACTTAAACACTTCACAAAATGATTTTTCATCAAATGGCTATTTGAGTTGGTTGACCTTAAGGATAAATAATGTTAAGGTCAAAGTGTGAAGTACAATTGGGGGTTTAGCAAGGTTGGATATTTACAAGACCAAGATCCCACAAGAAATATTTTACCAGTTAGTCTGGCGCGCTGCCCACACGCTGACGCGCGGGCGACGCGCCAGTCTCGGTAAAATATTCCCCATTTGGGATCTTGGCCTATAAATATCCACCCATGCCTCTTGTATTCCTCACCCCTTGAAAACATTCTTTCTCTCTAATTTCTTTTCTCTCTACCCTCTAAGTCTATACATCTTGTGTTCTTGATCTTCCATTTATCATCTTTGAAAGAACACATTCTCCACAAGGGAAGAATCACAAGAACCTAATCCACTCTTGTGATTGTGTCAAGGGTCTTCTTATCTTTACCCTTTCTACTACAATAGAGTCTCTAGGTTAGGTTAGGGCTTGGTTGAATAAACAAACACTTATTCTTTCTATTTTTTTGTAAGGGAAGTCTTGTGTCTTAGTGACCAAGCCTAGATCATTGGGGATCTAGATTGAAGTCTTGTGTCTTAGTGACCAAGCCTAGATCATTGGGGATCTAGTTAGGGTTTGATACTTCCGTTGGGAAGTCTTAGTGGTCTTAGTGGTAAGTCGAATCACGAGATTCTTTTGGGTGGTTTCCGAGGGCGGAATACCGTTGGGGAGTAGCTCTTCTTAGTGAGCACCGATCTTAGTGCATATCGGTGGAGTGAAGTTGTAACGGTTTGTAATCCACCGAAAGGATTATACTAGAGTAATAGTATCGGTGTCGTGGATTCGCAACTGGACGTACGGATGGTATAAACCCCCATCCCGAAACAGTATATATCGTCGTGTCTCTTTACATGCTTTATATGCTTTGTTTGTAGTTGTGGTTGTGATTATTATTGTATAACCACTTGGTGATCTTTGAGGCTTAAAGTTAATAAACTTTGAAGAAGCCGAAAAGACCATATTCACCCCCCTCTACGGTTCAACAAGGATGACTTTAAACCAGCAGTTCAACAACAAAGAAGGGTTAATCCTAAAATTCACGAGGTTATCAAACAAGAAGTTATCAAACTTCTTGATGCAGGATTGATTTACCCTATCTCTGATAGTCCTTGGGTTAGTCCCATTCACTGTGTTCCTAAAAAGGGTGGCATTACTGTTGTCACAAATGAAGAAAACGAGTTGATTCCAACTCGATTGGTTACGGGATGCCGAGTGTGCATTGACTATCGAAAGTTAAATGACGCTACCCGTAAAGACCGTTTTCCTCTACCCTTCATGGACCAAATGCTCGAGAGATTAGCGGGAAACGAGTACTATTGTTTCTTAGACGGTTTCTCGGGTTACTTTCAGATTCCCATTGATCCGCAGGATCAAGAAAAAACCACCTGTACATGCCCTTACGGAACTTTTGCCTACCGACGTATGCCATTTGGCTTATGTAATGCTCCAGGAACGTTCCAAAGGTGTATGATGGCCATATTCCACGACATGATCGGGAAAACTATGGAGGTATTTATGGATGACTTCTCGGTCATTGGGGATTCGTTCCAATCATGTCTCTCCCATTTAGAAAACATGCTAAAACGGTGTGAAGACACCAATCTTTGTCTAAATTGGGAGAAGAGCCATTTTATGGTCAAAGAAGGCATTGTCCTTGGCCATAAGATTTCTAAGAACGGGATTGAGGTTGACAGAGCTAAAGTTGATGTCATTGCTAAACTGCCTCGTCCCACCACTGTCAAAGGTGTCAGGAGTTTCCTTGGTCATGCCGGATTCTATCGTAGATTCATACAAGATTTTTCTAAAATCGCCCGGCCCATGACTCATCTTCTTGAGAAATATGCTCCTTTCATCTTCTCTCCCGAGTGCATCGAAGCTTTTCAAACTCTGAAGAAAAAGCTTACCGAAGCACCCATCTTAGTTGCCCCCGATTGGGACCTACCTTTTGAACTCATGTGCGATGCAAGTGATTTTGCTATAGGTGCGGTCTTGGGGCAATGAAAAACAAAACACTTTCAGCCTATACATTATGCAAGTAAAACTATGACTGAGGCTCAGACTCATTACACCACAACGGAAAAAGAATTATTAGCCGTGGTGTATGCTTTTGAGAAGTTCCGGCCATACTTTACATCTTGACTAAATGCATAGTGTATACAGATCACTCGGCTCTGAAATATCTCTTTGCCAAACAAGATGCAAAGCCGAGATTGCTCCATTGGGTTCTCCTCCTACAAGAATTTGATATCGTCATCCGTGATAAAAAAAAGGAGCTGAGAACCTAGCTGCTGATCATCTGTCCCAATTAGAAAACCCTCACCAAGATGTGTTCGAGAAAAAAGAAATAAATGAAACATTTCCTCTCGAGACACTCAATGCGGTTT
Source organism: Artemisia annua (assembly GCA_014162995.1). Classification (NCBI taxonomy): domain Eukaryota; kingdom Viridiplantae; phylum Streptophyta; class Magnoliopsida; order Asterales; family Asteraceae; genus Artemisia; species Artemisia annua. Next base: position 18,150 of record LBNU01002337.1, read on the forward strand.
CTATTCGTGGTGATTCTACTACCCCATGGTTTGCCGACTTTGCAAACTACCATGCGGGAAACTTTGTTGTGAAAGGGATGTCGTCCCAACAGAAGAATAAGTTCTTCAAAGATGTTAAACATTACTTCTGGGACGACCCCTACTTATTCAAAATATGTGCGGATCAAGTCATTCGGCGGTGTGTTCATGGCCAAGAAGCCATGGATATTCTTAAAGCTTGTCATGGTGGACCCACGGGGGGACATCATAGCCCAAATTACACCGCCAAGAAGGTGTTTGACTCCGGTTTCTACTGGCCCACAATCTACAAAGATGCTCATGACTTTGTCAAAACTTGTGACGCTTGTCAATGTCACGGGAATATTTCAAAGAAGGATGAGATGCCACAAAATGCTATCCAAGTCTGTGAAATTTTTGACGTCTGGGGCATTGACTTTATGGGGCCATTTGTATCATCTCGAGGAAACAAATACATACTCGTGGCTGTTGACTACTTGTCAAAATGGGTTGAAGCTAAAGCATTACCCACCAACGATGCCCGAGTTGTTGTGAAGTTTTTGAAGTCTCTTTTTGCTAGGTTCGGAACTCCACGTGCCATCATCAGTGATCGTGGTACGCACTTTTGCAATGATCAATTCGCAAAAGTCATGCTGAAGTACGGTGTCACTCACCGTCTTTCCACCGCGTATCACCCCCAAACAAGTGGGCAAGTGGAAGTTTCCAACCGTGGTATTAAAAGGATTCTAGAAAGGACCGTAGGTGAAAACCGTGCATCTTGGTCGGATAAACTAGATGATGCACTCTGGGCCTTCCGTACAGCATACAAAACACCCATCGGGTGTACTCCTTACAAGCTTGTGTACGGAAAGGCGTGTCATTTACCGATTGAGCTTGAGCACAAAGCCTACTGGGCCTTGAAACATGCTAACTTCGACCTTCAGACAGCGGGTGATCACCGAAAGGTTCAGCTGAATGAATTAAATGAACTTCGTGATCAGGCATACGAGAACTCTTTGATCTACAAGGAAAAGACAAAGAAGATTCATGACTCCAAGATTAAGAACCGCGTTTTCAACGTTGGTGATCGAGTCCTTCTTTTTAATTCTAGATTGAAGATTTTCTCGGGCAAACTCAAAACCCGTTGGTCTGGGCCTTTCACTGTTACCAAAGTATTCCCTTACGGAACCGTTGAGTTATCTCAACCCGATGGTCCCAACTTTAAGGTGAATGGTCACAGGTTGAAGCACTACTTCGGAGGGGACATACCACCCATGGTTGTCCTGGATCTCCAAACTTCCCCCATGAACCTATGAATTCGGGGATCGAGTCAAGCTAGTGACTCGGTGAACAAAAACATTAGCAGCACATGGGTTTTCACCCATGTCTCTCTATCTTCTTCCTATTTTCTAATCAGTGACGAGAAGAGGGCAACCTCTTCTGCATCGTTTGTATGGTTGTTGTGTTTGTACAAGTATTTTTCCCGATGCATTCTTCATCATTCTTCATCATTCTGATATCCTTAATCCTATTGACTAACGTTATCTTTTGGCATAATTAATAAACGGCCTTAGATACAACGTAGGATGACCCTCACCTTTGAAACATTGAGGATAATGTTTAACTTTAGTCTGGAGGGTATCTTCGATTTGATTTGACTTGCACTTTTCATGTGCCGTTTACTCATGCAACCCCGTTTTTCTCGAAAAATAAAAAAAATTTTGAAAAAATCATCAAAAAAGTATAAAAAATGAAAAAATTTGAAAATTTTTGCAAAAATATAATAAGTTTTGACACTTTGTTTGACTTTCCGCTGGGTAGAGTAGGAATAGAATTTTGACTTGACCGGGCATGTTGAGCCCTAGCTTGTTCCCTTAACTCATTTGGCTAAGCATCAATAAGGTAGTGACCATCCGAGTATTAGAAACATTAACTAACGCGCCAGCGATCTAGTGTGTGACTTGGTGACCATCCGTTATGCAAATAACGCGCTAGCGATCTAAGAAGTGCACTAGTGACCATCTGATAGTTGAAGCATCGAAGACTCGCACCAGCGATCTACTGAGATAGAGTTTATCCAGAAGTTAGATGCTAAACGTGGAGTAGTTGGTTCTCTTTAGAGCTCATCATAGGTACTTGTGGCTTTTTGCTCCCACAAAATTGTCTCACCTTATATCTGTAAAGAATAATTAAAGACATTATGTTTTGACGAAACTTAGTTCTTTATCTTCTCAAGAGAATCCTTGTTTTAAAAATTGGGTACACATCAAGGTCACGTAACAAATAAAGTTGATTTATGTTAAGTTCTATGAGCTGCAGTTCTAGATCGGGGCTTTGAACCTCTTTGCGGGAATGTGTGAGGTCTTGGTCTAAACCCCTTAGATCCTCATTTCAGGAACGTCTAAGAGTGGAAATACCCCGTGAAAGCTCCGTTGTGTATGGAAAGTATCTCAAAAAAAATGGTGAATAAGTGATTAGTGCTTAGTTATTAGACAAGTTGATGGCACGTGAGGTGCTTGTGCATGGTCCTAGACCAGACAAAAGAGCTGGACGTGTATTTCTCCACAACTGATGTCTATGAGTGTGTATGTATCCCAATTCCTTGATGTGGACCTCATTTTCAAAACAACGATTCTCGAATCAGGCCAAAAATTAAGACCAAAACACCTTTTACACATCATTGTGGAAGTAGATATACAAAACACCTTTTACAAGAATACTACATGTTTAAAATATAGTGACACATTTAGACACTTGACCATCTTTTAAGATACTTAGTTAATTTACTTAAATCTCATTTCTAAGTGAGTTATGCAAGTGATGTGTGCTTATTCACACACCTTTTCTTTGCCAAATTAAGACCAAAACAGACACAAACTAACCATAAATGCCAAAGATATTGTGTTTTTGTGTTTGTGATCGTGCAGGAACGGATATATCATAAATTGGCACAAATCAGGCCAAAAAGGACAAAAACGAGCACGAGTTTGGAAAACGTGTCAAAAGCCAAAGCCGGGGAAGCAAATTACCACTTTTGAGCTCAGATTGTCAAAACACACCCTGGGGAATCACAAAATACCAAAAATAGTCCTTGGAGCAAAAGTTTGCAAAATTGGCAGAAATGGTCCCTCAACTTTCAGAAATTGACAAAATCAGTCCCTGAGCATTTATTTTGGATGAAAAGTCAACAAAAGTCTTTGGAAATTCACAAGTTGTCAAGTTTGGTCCCTGGGTGAAAAGATTGAAGAATTTACAAGTTTGGTCCCCAAAGTTTCACAGTTGGCAGAAATGGTCCATGGTGGTTAATTTTGGGAAATGTTCAACAAGGGTCCTCACATTATTGAAATATGGCAAGAAACACCCTTGTGACAACTTTGGAAGAATTACAAATCAGGTCCTTCAACTTTCGGATTATTGCATAATTAGTCCTTGTGATAATTATAAACCAAATGGACCCTTTGTGCTATTATAAACCCAAAACAAATCACAACCCAACAACAGCCCATCCCTAACCCTTTTCCCTGGCCAGTCCACAAGCCCAACACCTTTTATTTATAAAACCCAAGTCAAACCAGTCAACCCCCCCTTCTCTTTCCCTCCCACTGCAAAACCAAAACCACCCCTGATATTCTTCCCCACCATCACCACTTGCAACCAGTCACTTCCACCGCCCATCCCACTACTTACCTAACATCACCTCCACAATAAATGCACCACCCCCCCCCCAGTTGCAAATTCACAGAGCAATTTGGCCAACCATTTTTAGAGCCAAAATGCTCCAACGGTCAACATCAAATTCTACACATCCTATGGCCAAGATTATTGCTGGGAAAAGACAAGGGAACCCCACAAACCCTAATTCAGGGCTATAAAAGGAAGAAGAAGCAAGAAGAGACAGTGTGTAGTTTTTATGTAAAATTTTAATGTCGAATTAGTCTAAATTTCATATTCAGTTGTAATTTCTAGCTTAAAAGTATTGTACTAAGCATTTCCAGTGAAATAGAAACTCATTTTACCCTTTAATTTCAAATTTTCAGTTCTAATTCAGTTTATGCAAATTTCCATTTGAAAATCCAAGCTTCATTTGTAGTTGATAGTAAGTGTTACTCAGTGTTCATTTAAGTTCCTTTTAACTTACTTGTAAGCTTTCTTAAGTTCTCAAATCATTTAAACTTGTTTAACTCAGAAAAATCAAAAATACAAAAAAAAAAAAAAATCCACTGAAAAAAAAGGAAAGAAGACTGTAGATTGCTGGAGCAGGGTAAATCATGGATGGCCCTGGTTTAGAACTCCATGGGGAGTGTTAGGAATTGGATTTGGTTCTTGGTTCTCAGTTTATAAGCTGGAAGGCTTTTGTAAGTGATTACTCAATTTTAGCAATCTACTGTAGCTAGGCTTAATATTGCTTATTTGTTTGTTTATACTGCTTATTTAGTGTTCCTTAGTTTATTTGTAGCTTAAAATTGCATGCTTGTTTGATAGAATCACTTGTTGCTTAGAGTGTCAACTTAACTGCCATTATTAGCTTAGTAGTAATCTAGGATATTTGTTGTTGTGGTTGATGTTTAAGTGCTCATTTAAGCTTAATATATCATTATATGTGCTTAAGTTTTCATTTCATGGTCTCATTATCTCATTAGCTTCAAAAATCAAAAATCAAGCTTTATTAAAGGGTGTTTGGATTTGCTGGTTTATCTGTGCATAAGTTGTTGGTTGGTGGTAAATTTGGTTCAGTCATATCCCATTAGGTTGTATTAGGACATATCAAGCATAAAATCTAGTTCCTTTTTGGTAAAAAGTCAAATTTCTCTTTTATTCCTCACCACAGGTTCACTGTTAGGAATTGTGTGATCTTGATTACTCATTTTAGCTCATAAGTTGTTGCATTAGCATATTTGAGTTTCATTATAGCTTTTTATAATATAAACATTCAGTAAATCAAGATCAAAACTCAAGAAAGTCAACCTAAGTTCATAAACTGAAAAGTCAAAATTGCACATGAACTCAGTTTTCCAAAAAAATAGTGGGATTTTTCATGATCTCATCTTTTGATATTAACCTTTGAGATTTTTGGATGTTAAAGTTTGTCAGTTGAACTTGTGAATCCTTATTTTAGACTGTTTTTAGGAATTTTTCTAGTGGCTTATTAGAGAGCTTATTTAGGCCTGCAGGGCAAACATCTCCCCTGCACCAGGATATTTGCCTGAATTCATAAGCCTCCATAGTGCTTATTAGTGGGACCCACCTTTAGTTTCTCAGCTTTTTGTGAAGCTTACCAGTTCAGTTTATTAGGTGATTGCTTATTTTGAGGTTTGAACCTTTTGCTTATAGCTTTTCTTGGTCCTTAAGTTACCTATACCCACTTAGTACACTGACTTACTCAGTGTATTCAGCAAACTTTACAAACCCATAACTTGTTTATTAGTGGACCCCACCCCTAGCTTGTTAGTGTTTTTGAAAGCCCACCAGCTCAGCTTCTTAGGATAGTGTTTATTTTAGGCTTAGGAACCCTTGCCCTTAGCTTATTTTCACCCATAAGTTGTCCCATTCCTACTGGGTACACTGAATCATCAGTGTATACAAGCAAGTTCACAAGCTCATTGTGGATTCATTAGTGGGACCCACTGCTTGATTCTTAGCTTATTGAAAAGCCCTCTAGTCCAGCTTATTGGTTCAAGATCCATTTTTGACCCCTGGGCTTATTTGTGGGCCCTACATAGGCCTGCAAAGTGACTATTTGGCCTGTTCAGTGTGTTTTGGATTGTGGATTTTAGATTTGTTTATTCTTGCCTAGTAGCTTATTTATTGTGCTTTTTCCTTCTGTTTGGTTTATTTTGTGTTCACATCATTTGCTTATAGTTTATTCTACCCTCTGTGTTCATTTGTCTAGCTTATTTATAGCTTTTTCATATTAAAAATCCATTTTCAAGCTTAAAGTCCACTGTGAGAATCATAAGCTCACACACTGCTTATTTTTGAGTTATAAAAAGTTTGTTTTTGTAAAAGTTGTTCATTTCCCGTAGTGAATTAGTTTTGTAAAAGAAAAATAAAAAACAAATCATCATTTTAATTTTAGTGATAGCTTCTATTTATGAAGCTTTTGCTTTTTATCTTATTTTTGTGCTTTTTCGTTAAGCACTTAGGTGTTTTCATATTTTTCCTAGGTTTCTGCACAAGCATAGTATTTATATAAAAATTTTCAGATTTATCTCATTTAATTTAGTATTTATAATAATTAATATTAGAGTAAATTACATGGATGGTCCCTGTGGTTTGTCCAAAATAACAACTTTCGTCCCTCGAAGTTTAAAGTTGCACTGGTAGTCCCTATGTTGGTAAACAAATAACACCACCGGTCCTTCAGTTTAACTGGTGTTAAGTAGTTCCGTTATAATTTACACGTTAGCCCCTTTGGTTAAATATCGTTGCATCGTTTATCCTTAATAATAACGGCTATTTATAATTTAAAGTTTCCATACATTTTTATCCGTTTTTACACGTTTTCATCCGTTTTCATACGTTTTTATCCGTTTTCGTCCGTTTTTATAAGTTTTTGACCGTTTTTATACATTTTCGTTCGTTTTTCTTATGTTTTCATTGTTTTTATACGTTTTCGCCCGTTTTCTAACATTTTTTTACGTTTTATCCGTTTTCGTCCATTTTTCTTACGTTTTTATCCGTTTTCGTCTGTTTATATATGTTTTCGTACATTTTCTTCCGTTTTTAAACGTGTTCGGCCGTTTTTCTTAAGTTGTCATATGTTTTATCAATTTTTATACATTTTCGTACATTTTCTTCCGTTTTTCTTAAGTTGTCATGCGTTCTTATCCGTTTTTATACGTTTTTCTTACGTTTTTATCCGTTTTCATCAATTTTCATACGTTTTAGACCATTTTTATACGTTTTCGTCCCTTTTTTACGTTTTCTTCCATTTTTCTTAAGTTGTCATACGTTTTTATCCGTTTTCGTCCGTTTTTATACGTCTTTGACCGTTATTATACGTTTTCGTCCGCTTTTTTTACACTTTTATCCATATTCATACATTTCCATACATTTTTATACATTTTTTCCCGTTTTCTTACATTGTCGTTCGTTTTCTTACATTTTCATATGTTTTTGTACGTTTTCATACGTTTTTATCCGGGATGAAAATGTCTAAAAATGGATAAAAATGTAAGAAGACCTATAAAACGGACGAAAACGTATAAAAACAGATAAAGACGGATAAAAACGGATAAAAACGTAAAAAATAATAGATGAAAACGTATAAAAACAGACGAAAACATATAAAAATAGACAAAAACGGATAAAAACGTATAAAAACGGCCGAAAACGGATAAAACGTATGAAAATGTAAGAAAACGGGTGAAAACGTATAAAAACGGATAAAGCTTAAGAAAAACGGACGAAAACGTATGATAATGTAAGAAAACGGGTGAAAACGTATAAAACGGATGAAAACGTAAGAAAAACGGACGAAAATGTATAAAAACGGTCAAAAATGTATAAAAACGGATAAAAACATAAGAAAACGTATAAAAACAGACTGAAACGTATAAAAACGGATGATAACTTAAGAAAAACGGACGAAAACATATAAAACGGATAAAAACGTATGAAAATGGATGAATACATGTAAAGACGGACAAAAACGGATAAAAGCGTAAGAAAAATGGACGAAAACGGATAAAACGTATAAAAACGTAAGAAAAACGGACGAAAACATATAAAAACGGTCAAAAACGTATAAAAACGGACGAAAACGGATGAAAACGTAAGAAAACGTATAAAAACGAACGAAAACGTATAAAAACGGATAAAAACATATGGAAACTTTAAATTATAAACAACCGTTATTATTAAGGATAAACGATGCAACGATATTTAACCAAAGGGGCTAACGTGTAAATTATAACGGAACTACTTAACACCAGTTAAACTAAAGGACCGGTGGTGTTATTTGTTTACTAACTTAGGGAGTACCAGTGCAACTTTAAACTTCGAGGGACGAAAGTTGTTATTTTGGACAAACCACAGGGACCATCCATGTAATTTACTCTTAATATTAGTTTAATTAGTTTTAATTGAAAAATCAAAAATAAAATCCTTTACTGTTTATTTTTAATCACTAGCATCTTTTTATATTTTTTCTAGCTCTTATAAATTATAAATTATTTTTAGAAAATAGTTTCATAATTGTTACTGTTCATTTGCTATTTTTCTTAATTAATTTAGTTTAATTAGCTTTTAATTAGTAATTAAGTAAATAATTAGTAAAATAGTTTAATTTAATTTTTATAAAATTTTTTAGGATTCCTGTAATGGTTAATTAGTTTTATAAAAAAATTCATAATTATCTAAGTCATTTTAGTATTATTAGTAATTTAAATTAGTTTAAATAAGTAATTAAATAGTTTTTAATTAAATAATCAAAAAAATAATTTTCTTTTTTATAAAATTTTCTTTTAATATTAAGTTTGTAAAAAAGTCATTTTCACCCCCTCTTGTTTATTTTTGCATAATTTTCATTTTTCCCAGTACGCGTTTACGTTTATTTTAATCTTAATTACGTTTTAGGTTTATCTGATTTTCAGTTATTGTTAATATTGTTTATTTGTCCTATTTCCATTTATATCTGCTTAGTATAATCAATCCAAATCATTATCTGGTTACTTTCCCAATCACCGAATCCCTCAAACGTTTTCCAAAATACAATTTAAATCTCGTCGGGACACAACGACCCGGGAACACACTGTACTTACACTGGATCATAAATTGATATCTCCTCTCTCAGATTTGACTTGTTGACCACACCTGGTTGACTGGTTAGTTTGGGAGGAGTCAAATTTTGGTGCCGCTGCCGGGGAGGTTATTGCGTGTTTTAAAATGTTTAGCAGTTTAGTGATTTTCAAAACCCTCCTTGTACAAATTTCACCACTTTGTAAATTTTTGTAAAAATCTAAATCAATCAAAAAAAAGTCATTAACACTTTTCCTAAAGTGTTAACAACACCAAAAAAATCAAAAACAACAAAACAAATCGTGAAGTTAAATTACTTCGTATTCTTTAAGATTACAACCTATACAGGTGGTAAAGGCAAGTTCTGACATTAAATTGCGAACTAAAAAGAGATCCATTCTTCTCTTCCGCCACCCTGTGAGTAGTCTTAAAGAAACGATTTCGGTTAACGAATCAATTCCAAAAATAATTCCAAAAGTTTTTTCACACACACCCACAAAAAGCCAAAAACATTTTCTGTTTTCTTGTTAATAAATACATAAAATATACTATCGAGAACCAAGACAGAATACTACCTAACTGGGGGTATGACCATTAATAAGTTCCCAAACTAAAGATTAAAACTTGCCTTTGTATCCTTGTGAATTGGTGTGTACCTTTTTCAAAGAAGCCATTCATATTGTGATTATTGGTTTAAGTTCTCTGTTGTTTTGCCTCGATCTTGTTTTAATTGTGATTGTTTTTAGTGCATGCGCACTCGTTCCCAAACATGGCGTAATCACCAAAGAAGCGTAACTGAATTATATAATGTTGTCGAAGAGACGAAACTTGTCATAATGGACGACGAGCCACCACCACCACCCCCTCCCAAGGATGAGGCAACTCCCGATCTCCGAACGATGGAGGAGTTGTGTCAACCCACCATGCAAGGGAGGGGAGGACCCATTGCACCACTCACTATTGAAGCCACAGATTTTGGACTCAAGCACCACATGATCCAGCAAGTCCAGAATTCGTGCCAGTTCCACGGTTTACCCGGTGACGATGCAAACAAGCATCTC
>LBNU01002338.1:0-10119 GCA_014162995.1 Artemisia annua
CATGTTTTACACCTGTATTATAATTACATTGACTACATTGGTCAAGTAATTCTCCCACACCTTTGCGATGTACCCATTTTTGGTACACGATACCCCTAGTACACCCTCCAGAGCCTATCCTTTCGTTTCTAACTTTAAGCATCATAATTAAAGGAAGAATTTGTTTACAATCCACCCCCAAATGTGCAACCAAATTGCCTTAGCCTACCTTGTATGCACTCACCTTTAGTGCATTATTGTTATTTGTTAAACCCTTGTCAATTATCTAATTGGTTACGTTGTTGCTAAGTCGAGTCATATCTTGTACATATTGTTTTGGGATGATTGGGACTCATGGGTAAAGTACTAATGTTATGAAGTAATGGGGAAGATCATCATTTATTACCCCCATATGTGCAAAACGTTTTTAAAAGTACTCCAAGTGTTTTGATTATTTCCATACGAGTCGTAGAATAGTAAATGTAAAGTATGTAAAAGTTCAAGTGTAAGGGGAAAGTTTAATCCCCATTGATGTATTATTTTGGATGGTAGGGTAAAAAGGTATGCANCCTTCAAAACCGAGATTTTACTGCTTTCATAAAAATATAAAAAATACAAAATGAATCATCCTTCACCCCTAGACCTAATTAGAGTAGCTTTTGACCTAACGAACACTATTCCCTGTGAGAGAACGACCAATCCCCCAGTACTTGCCACTACACTATACTACATCGGTCAGGTACACTGCCTGGTGGGGATTGCAAGCTTCTCGAGATCCCTCGAGAGGTAAAACGAAGTGCGTGTTGCAATCCACGCGCATCAAAGCTAATGAATTCTTCATCACTGGATGAATTGACCTCTGAATTAAGTTGTTCTTTATCACTAGTGGGACTATCTTCTGAACTATCATACTCAACACCAGAACCTAGTCTAGTTTTAACATGTGCTCTTCTTTGTTTTTCTACAAACTAACATGTGAAAGACCAAATTCTTTCCAACTAGCAAGTTTTACTAACAAATCATCCCACTCTTTAGTAAGCTTTTCTATTTCAGAGACTTTACATCCTAACTTCCATTCACTTAATTTTAATTGATAGTCTTGTTGTTCATATTTTTCAGCCCAAGCCATTTCATTATGTTCATGAGTGATTATTTTGGCTTCCATTGACTCTAAAGTCAATTGATAGCCAGCTACCTCAGACCTAGCCTTTCTACAGTTATCTCTTTCAGTCTCATATTCTTTAAGTAACTTTTGATAAAAATTACTACATGATGCGTGGTTTTGTGACCTTACAACAGGTTTTACCTCTCGAGGGATCTCAAGAGGCTTACAACCCCACCAGGCAGTGTACCTGACCGATGTAGTATAGGATAGTGGTAAGTACGGGGGATTGATCGTTCTCTCACAGGGAATAGTGTTCGTTAGAAAAGAAAAACTACTCTAATAGGTCTAAGGGTGAAGGAAGATTCTTTTTGTATTTTTATATTTTTAGGAAAGCAAGTAAAATCTCGGTTTTGAAGGAGTGGGCGGAATTAGTTGCTAGTCAACTAACCCAAAATATCTACTATTGCAACAGAAAATAAAATAACTAAACTATTTGGTTGTGAAAACTATATGGAGAAAAGTGTGTTTACTTAGACTCCATTACTCCCTAATTATCTTTTACCGGTTAATTGATATATATGTTACTTGTGTGGATGAAGGGTGTATTCCTAATAACTCATGGAGTGGCATACATATCTCTCCAATTCTATGAGCTCTTATCTCCTCCTATGCCATGCACGGCACAACCATAGGGATTGTAAACAGTGGCTCATGCGTTAAATACTACCTTAATAGCCTAGTATGCCTTGGCTACATGTTTCCCAAGACGTTCAAGCACGTTACCATAAAGGAGGTTGGCCAGTTTTCTTGAGCCTAACATTGATGGAACAATCATCCCAACAAACAACAACACACACCAATCAACCAATAATTAATAGTTAGGTTTCATTAGATCTAAGCAAACACAAGAGAATTTAGCTACACATGTTAATTAAAAGACAAGCAAAAGAGATAATCAACCAACACATAGACATATTGATTGAATTAAAGTGAAGACTTATCTTTAATTAAGCATGAGGGTTCCAAGGGTTGGAAACCCTAAAAAGTACAGAAAATTCGTCTAGGGTTTGGTGCCAAAAGTTCTCCACAAAGTTCCACACTTAATGAATGAAAAATAGAAAACTATATATAGATTTTACATTCTGACGGCGTCAGGTTATAGAGGCTGACGCCGTCAGCTCGCCGCCATTAGGTTTCTCGGATGGCCTAGATCCACTTCTGACGCCGTCACTCTCTATTCCTCTCTGGGCCGTCACTCTTTAACTCATAACCTGACGACCTACATCTTCTAACACCTGACGGCGTCAGGTGTTAATCTCAAAAATCTTTCTGGCCCGTCATTTGATAATTGGTTTCCACTCTTTTGTCAAGGCTTGCTGACGGCGTCACCTTGTGACTCTGATGCCGTCAGGTTGTAATTTCTGCTTCTTTTGAGACTTTGTCGTTTTCTTCACTTTTATGTTCCAAAAACGTCCAAATATGCATGTTTTCTAGAATTCCTCTCAAAAGTACCTAAAATGACAAAAGGAACGATTTAGGGTAATATTTGATCACATTTATACAAATTAAGGCTTAAATGACCCCTTAAAAGCGTAACACTTTTCGTCTCATCACTACACTTAGAGCATACCTCAGAGATAGTGGATAAACTTGGTGAAGTAGCTACCATAGCAAACTGAACAGGTTCTTCTTCATTCTCCATGCTCCAATCAAAGCTTCCAAGACCATCTCTGGATTCCAAAGCAGCAAATCCAGGTTCTTCATCAAAGGCTGTGCTCCAGTCTTCCAATGCAACATTACAGTAGGTGACTGGTTCATCATCAAATTCATTGCCCCAATCAATCTCTGAAAGGGTTTCTTGAGCCACCAAAGCTGTTGGTTTTGATTCAGTAATTAGAACTTCTTTTCTGTCAACCTTAGGTTGCTCAATAGTCTTGTTTGCCTGATATTTAGCAAACTTGCATTCCCTTGCAAAGTGTCCAGGCTTTAGACAATTAAAGCATTCAATCTTTGACTTGTCAAAAGATATTCCCTGTTTAACTTTGAAATCAATACCTCTGCCTGTTTTGTTAATGAACTTCTTGATTCTTGCAGTGATCATGGCAACTTGCCATCTAATGTCAATTTCTTCCAAAGCATCTTCATCAATTTGCATCAACTCTTCTTGATAGGGTAACAGGTAGAGTGGCTTGTTGAGCAAAGAAGGAACATACAACATCATCACAGTTGGTGTTGTTGGATGGTGATGAAGAGGTGGTAATCATGGTTGTGCAAGGGTTCTGTTGAGCACTAACAGTACTTTGAACAGGATAAGCAGTACTTTTGGTGGAAGTACTGCTTCTGTTTTCAGAAGACACAAAAGCAATGTTATGAGATTTGGAATTGATTTGACCATTCATCTCATGCTCATACACCTTTAAGTTGTTGTAGAGATCATCAAAGTCCATAGAATCCAAACTAGGTTGTCCTTTGATCATAGTAGCAACCACATGCCATACAGATGGCAAACTCCTTAAGAATTTCAAGTTTGCATCTTCAATAGATACTTCAGCAGCATATAACTCTAGCATACTGAGAAGATTTTGGAATATGTCATATGCAGCATCAAGGCCTTTTCTTTCACCAACAGTGAAGGTTTCAAACTGTTGCTTCAGTAAGTTCCTATGCATCTTCTTTGAAGCATCATTACCTCCAAATCTTGTCTTGATAGCAGCCCATAATTGCTTAGCATCCTTAGCATCATGAAACTTGAGTAGGTGACCATCAAGAATAGCAGACAACAGTATGTTGAGAGCCTTATCTTGATTCCTCTTTGTAGCTGCTGGTAAGTTAGGTTTAGGAGGTTCAGGTTGTCCAGGAACTCTCACAGGCTCTTCAAGAACAACATTACCATTGACAATTACATCCCATAAAGCATGGTCTGTAATTGCAATGTACTGCCTCATTATCATGCTCCAGAGATCATATTCTCCCTTCTTGATGATTGGAATCCTGAGTGAGGTGATGGATGGGATTGGTGTAACTTCAGTCGTCATTGTTTAGGGTTTGTTGTAAATTCGGTTTAAAGGGTTCTCCTTAATCAGAGTCTCCACACAAGCTCTGATACCACTTGTTGGATCGATATACTCTGACCAAACTAACTATGTAGCTTGTAAGGGTTTAGTAATCTTGGATAAATCCTTAACTACTAACAATGGAACACTGATGTACTTTGTTAAGTATGCGGAATCTACTTCAACAAAGCTCAGAAGAATTAACAAAGAACTTTGATTATATTAAAACCTTTGAACCTGCTTACAATCACAGATTCACCAACAACCCTAATAACTCTAATATCAAACTTGCATGTATCTCTAAAATCGTATATCTCTAATGCCAACCCAGGGATCCTTTTATAGACATAAGGAAAACCCTAGTCGGTTTACAATACTTGAACGACAAGTAAACTAATTCTAAACTAAGAACATTCTAGAATTACATAATAATCCTTAAATGTTTTGCATTATAGTCCTTTATCATAGCAGTCCTTTTGATGAGTAGTACTTTGACTTTCTTCAATAATCAGCACTTTGACTTTCTTTATAAGAGCAGTACTTTGATCTTCAGCAGTACTTTGACTTTATAACCCAACAATATGTATATAGTGGTAAGTAGAGTATCGATCACTAAGAGTGGAACATAATATCTAGTTAATCTAATCAGTATTTTAAATATACTAAGTTAGTTTTACAATCTAATCTAATGCAAAGGGGGGTTTTAGACTGAGAGACTCACAGTTTTGGTTAATTAATTAAACTAATAAAAATAATGAGAACGAAACAATGAAAGATTAACACCTACACAGATAGATAATAGATACAGATAGAAGTCCTGTCCTTTTGTTAAGTAGCTTGTCACTTGTTTTATTGCTATTTTTATATGATGAGTATCGTGAACTCTTCTCTCTCGTTGGATCCTAAATATAGGCGAGTAAACTTTTAATGATCACTTATGCCTATCTTACTTTCTAGACACTAGATAAGTAAGCGTGGAGGGGGTATGGCAGCCCAAGAAAAACACAGCTAGACACAGAGGTTATCAAAGCACATATACAAGTCACCAAAAAAATATCACATAAACTAATAATCGATGGGAAAGCAATTTTAAGGGGAGTAGTATAGCGGCCACAAGCCCATCAATCCTAACTGATTATAGTTTACTAATACAATAAAACAAAACTACTTAATGAATTAAATACTTGCAGGACCTTCTTTCCGCTATAAGATCTTCGTTTAGGGTATGTCTTGTGTTGTCTTATCATCTGAATTCGTCTCCTTAGGGTTTGGTTGCACACAAAATTCGTCTAGGTCTTGGGGTATTTATAGTTTCTGTCAGAGAGGTAGATGCGGCGCATTGACTAAGTAGATGCGGCGCATCTATTTAACTTCGCGTGGGGTCCAAGATTAATATNTACTAATACAATAAAACAAAACTACTTAATGAATTAAATACTTGCAGGACCTTCTTTCCGCTATAAGATCTTCGTTTAGGGTATGTCTTGTGTTGTCTTATCATCTGAATTCGTCTCCTTAGGGTTTGGTTGCACACAAAATTCGTCTAGGTCTTGGGGTATTTATAGTTTCTGTCAGAGAGGTAGATGCGGCGCATTGACTAAGTAGATGCGGCGCATCTATTTAACTTCGCGTGGGGTCCAAGATTAATATATTCTGAAATATTCGTACACCGTATTCAAATGCGGCGTATCTTGAATCTCTATGCGGCGCATGTCCTTCAGCGTCTTGGATTGTATTTGGTGAAGTCTTGATGGTGATACGGCGCATGTTGATAATGAGATGCGGCATATCTGGAGTAGAATAAGCTGGTTCTTCTTCGTTGACCAAAGTTTCATATGCAGCGCATGATATAATCAGTTGCGGCGCATGCTTCAAAGTCAGTAAATGGTCTTTAAATTCATCAATTCAACAGACTTTTCCAATCTTGATCATTTATCTCCGTATTTTGTGTAAAATCGCCAAGTTTCACCAATTGCTTGTTTTTACCTGAGAATTACTAAAGTAAACGATTAAGCACCAATTCTCATACAAAATATAATAAAACAAGTCAATTTAATAGGACAAATGACGACAATAAAATGTACTTATTTGATGTTATCAGTATGCAACAAGCCTTTTAAGACACCGAGTGGACGAGTGAAGTCTCGTGAGGGTTTACAGGGAACACACCCACAAAGTTCATTTAAAAACTAATACAAGGTTTTATTATGTAAGTTAATTCAAAAAACTGGTAAAGGAGAAAGTTACGGCGTAGACTCATGAATTGAGTTACGCCGTAAATAATGACATCTGAAAAAACTGCAGATATCTGACAATGGTTACGGCGTAACCGTAGTAGTAAGTTACGCCGTAGAAACTCTCTGAGAAGATTTCCAAGAGTGAAAGACTCTACGGTGCGTTTCCAAGCCATCCGTCTTTCTCCAAACCTGGCAAAAGTCATAACAAAACAAACCAAACCCAACTCTCCTAATGAAAAGGGATAATTCAGGTTGTCTCTCGAAAGAGCACTTTTGTTTATTACCGAGTCTTTAAATTAGACTCAAGGCCATGTTTCAAGGTTCCTTACGGGCGTAACCATCTGCATCCAATTCCAGCACCTTCCCTTCTATGCAATATATGATGAGTCTAAAGCTTCCAAGTTATCGTTCCCCTTAGGATACATTGAGAAAGGGAGGTAATGTTGCGCATCTGGTGGAAAATTTTCCTCCACCCATTCATCTCGAAATTGAATTTCGACTTGCTTACTCGTTGGAGTATTCCCAAATTTAACTTTGATCCAATCCTTGAAAGATATATCATTATATCCAATGTTACCTCTTTTATGCCCGTTAAAGCATGTCCATTCGTTTGTGAACCGTTCGAGCATGTATTTCTTTGGGGATTCTCCTACATTACATTTTGCTAGAAAGGGATTACAAGTGGGCCATGCTTGAGTCGTTCCTCTTTTTCTTACTGAAACCGGTTTGCAAAAGTGAATCGTCCATTGAACTTTCTCGTTCAAATTAGCGTTCATGAAGTTTGTACGGAACCACGTTTCTTTAATTATACTCTCTTCTTCAAAACACTACCAAACTTTTGCCTCTATTTTTAATTCCCTTATTTTTGCTTCTCCCCCATCATTGCATCCTTCGACGAAGGGTTCGCAAGTTGGCAAAGTTAGCTTGGCCCCATCATCCATTATCGTCATGGGTGTAGAAGCTTACCAGTAGCGGTCACAGAAGCTCTGTTTCTTTCTTCATCCATTGAATCCTCCTCGTCGTCAAACCAGAAGGACCCGTCTCCATCGCTCTCAGAAGAGTTACATTCCTATTCAAATCTTAAACACAAAGGGGTCTCATAGACAAAAATATCATTAGAAATTTAAAAAAGGTCACATGGTTCCTCTTCACCCACAATGTCAGTTATAATAGTTAATTTCTCAGTGGTTTGACATAAACCCCGTTCATATCAAACGTTTCCCTATTATTATTAATTCCTAACAAAATTTCTTTTTCGAAAACCTAAATTCGGGCATGTGAAGTAGCAAGGAATGGTCTTCCTAAAATAATGTGTTCCATAGGCATATTCGCCATATTAATCACCAGAAAGTCGGTGGGGCATAAAAATTTGTCAACTTTAACACATTTTCAACAATCCCTACCAGATTTGTTCTAGTTATATCAGCCATTTCCACAATCAGTTCGGTTTTTCTTAGACTTGTCAGCTTAAGGCTTTGAAATAGCAAAATTGACATAACATTCACACTAGATCCTAAATTGGCTAATGTTGTTAAGTTAATTTTACCGATGGTGCAGGGAAGAGTAAAACTTTCTGAGCTACTCTCCTTATTTGGTAACTGGCTTGGTGCACCTTCTTGTGGCTCCACATCATCCTGCAAAAAAGAAACTCCACTAATTTGAATTGAATTATGGAAGTTTTTGTTGGAGATTTTTACCTCATCGTCCACAAAGATTGCTTTGCAAGATCCAACAGACTTATTGGCTTGTTCCATTGACCTTTTGCGATGAATATCTTCACTAAGTTTCCCAATCATGATTGAGAAGACTTTGATTAGAATTTTCTTGAAAACTCTTTAACTATGTTGCAAAAATCGTGAATCGGTACTGAGGCGGTCCGGGGCCGATCAGCGATTTTTTACCGATTAATCGGCCGATTTTCTTGACTCGACCGATTTACGTGGAATTCTCTCCAAGGTCCTAGGCCGATTAATCGGCCGATTCGGCCGATTTTTGCAACACTGCTCTTTAACAATTATTCTTGTTCTTTATGTTTCTTGATCGTACTTGTTGATCGTCTCCTCGAGATTGGATCTTCTTTCACCGTATGGTGCTCGATTGTAGTACCCAGGTGGTCCTACACGGTACCCATTGCTATTTTCATTGTTCCCTTGAAACTGCCTGCTTTCACCATACTTGACTTCCTTAACTTTTCCATCTTCTTCGTTCAAAGGACAATCCTTGGTGAGGTGAGCTCCACCACAAGTCTCGCATCTTCTTCTTTCAACTTCTTCATGTCTCTGCCTAGACTCCCAACTTTTACATCTTCTTCTTTCAACTTCTTCATGTCTCTGCCTAGACTCTCAAGCTTGTTGGTGATAGCCGCAATTCCATCTATGTTGCCACCAATGCTCCTACTACTTCTTCCATCATGCCATTTTTGCGAGTGATCTGCCATTTCTTGAATAGCTACAAGGGCTTGAATAGGAGTCATCCCAAGGATCGGCCCCTGAGATTCAATCATTTTCCTTGTGGCAATGTTGAATCCCTTGTAGAAGATGTTGACCATTTGCTGCTTGTTGAGGTCATGAGTTGGGCACCTGTAAAGGAGATCATTGTACCTTTCCCAAGCTTGGTACAATGTCTCGTCACCGTCTTGCATGAAGTTGTGAATCAAGTTGTTTTTCCATCTTTGAAGGAGAGCAATAACGTTGGATGAATGCTCTCTTAAGGAGATCCCATGTGCTAACGGTTCCTGCGGGCAACCGGTCAATCCATCTTTTTGCTGCTCCAGTAAGTGTCATAGGAAACACTTGGAGCATAATTGCATCGTGAGAAACTCCAGGAATGTTGAAAAGGCCGCTATATACAAGACATTTTCAATATGGTCGTGAGCATCTTCGGTCTTGTTTTCGGAAAAAGGGTCTTTTCTCAATTCCCATATGAATTGATTCTTGATCTCAAAGTGAACATCCACTCCAATAACTGGCCTAACCACACCAGAACCTTGCTTTTCCCGTGTCAATGCAAGGTATTCCTCGAGGGTAAGTGTATCGATGTCAACTTCACCCATGGTACCTGAAACTTGAAAAGAGATCGTGAGATGTTGAAAATTAAACAAAAATTTAAAACTTAAACAAAACCCTAAAATAGCTCCCCGACAGCGGTGAAAAAAACTTGGTGTAGGATTTCTGACCATGTTTTAACCTTTAAAAGTTCTCGTCTACCTATGGTCTACCTAATGCACTAACGGGAAGTGTACCCGGTCGTGTGTAGTGTAGTATTTGGTAAAGCCGAGGTCATCCCAAGACCTATGTGTGTGGATCTAATTTAAGTTCTAGTGTCACTGGTTTTAACGGGGGTTTTATAAATTGATTAATTAAACTTGTGGAAAACTAGAAGGGGAGTTGAATAGTTTTACGTCTTTTGAATTTACAAAAACCTTGTTTATCAAAACACCAATTCGAATTTATGTTTTACCAATAAACTTGCACAATTATAAGCAACGATATCAACAAGTATATGATATGACAAATATGAAAGTAAGTAAATAAGTAAAAGGATAGAGTTGGAAAAATGGCACCGTGAGACAAAGGATTTATAGTGGTTCGGCTACAAATCTCCTCTTCGTCCTACTCCACTCCCCGAGCACCTAACTCGGGAGTTTTCTTCACTATGTCAACAAGCTCCCTTATGGCGGAGAAAACCTTACACAACTTTTGCTTACACCGGCTTAACGACACAAAGCTAAATGTCGGGTCCTAAT
>LBNU01002338.1:11261-45170 GCA_014162995.1 Artemisia annua
CCTAATGCCATAGTCTACGAGAGCTTGTTTCATCCATAGTGCTTGTTGACATGCCTTTCCAGCGCTTACGTATTTGGCTTCGGTGGTAGAAATAGCAAGAGCGGTTTGCTTCCTCGAAAACCAAGATGTTAAACAACATCCCATAAACGTGCAAATACCGCTAGTGCTCTTTCTATCTACGTAGTCTCCCGCATGATCCGAATCCGCATAGACAATGGTTTCTATGCCGGATCCCTTAGGATACCATAATCCTAAGTGTATAGTGCCTTTAATGTATCGGAAGATACGCTTAACCGCTTCTAGGTAAGAGGTTTTGGGATCCTCTTGAAAGCGAGCGCAAAGGCAAACACTATACATGATATCGGGTCTACTTGCCATTAAGTATAGTAGACTTCCTATCATTCCTCTATACTTTGTATTATCTACGGACTCACCCTCTTCATCTCTTGTGAGTTTAATTTCTGTAGACATAGGTGTCTTAAGTGGTTTAGAGTCTTCTAGGCCAAATTTCTTAAGCATTTCCTTAATGTACTTAGATTGGTTAAAGAATATTCCGTCTTCTAGTTGTTTTATTTGTAATCCTAAGAAGAAGTTTAGTTCTCCCATCATACTCATCTCAAACTCATCATGCATGATTTTGGCAAATTCATCACATATTTCTTGACAAGTTGAGCCAAATATAATGTCATCGATATATATTTGAACAATGATAATATGAGGGTCACTTCTTTTAGTGAAGAGAGTGTTATCTACCATTCCCATGGAATAATTATGTTTAACCAAGAATGCCTTTAGTCTATCATACCAAGCCTTTGGAGCTTGCTTAAGACCATACAAAGCTTTCTTTAGTTTATAAACATAATCAGGTTTTGCGAAGTCAATGAATCCTGGAGGTTGTGCCACATATACCTCCTCATTGATAAAACCGTTAAGGAATGCACTCTTCACATCCATTTGGTATAACCTAAAGTCTAGGGCGCAGGCATAAGCTAAAAGGATTCTAATGGATTCTAATCTAGCTACGGGGGCATAGGTTTCGTCATAATCAATTCCTTCTTGTTGATTATAACCTTGGGCGACTAACCTAGCTTTGTTCCTAGTAACTATTCCATTTTCATCTAGTTTATTCCTAAATACCCACTTAGTTCCTATTATAGTCACATTCCTAGGATTCGGTACTAATTCCCAAACATCATTTGTTTTGAATTGATTTAATTCTTCTTGCATAGCCATAATCCAACTTTCATCCTTTAAGGCTTCATTTATATTCTTAGGCTCTATTGTTGACACAAAACAAAAGAAGTTATTTTTGTCTTGTGCTTGTGATCTAAGTGTTCGTTGGTTTAGGTGACCTATGATGTTGTCTAATGGGTGTGACCTAGATTCCTTAATATTTACAACTTCGTTTTCTTCTAAATTTTCTTCCTCAATATCATTTCCTATGGGCTTTGTCTTACTAACCTCAATAGCATCTTCCTCTATAACATCATCATCTTCTAAAGGTAATGTCCTAGGTGGTGGAGGAGTTTCGTCGAAGGTTACGTTTAATGATTCTTCTACTTTCATAGTATCTTTATTTAAGACTATATATGCTTTACTATTTTGTGAGTATCCTAGAAAAATTCCTTCATTTGACTTAGGGTCGAACTTAGTGAGATAATCCTTAGTGTTGAGAATGAAGCATTTACTTCCGAATACCTTAAAGTAGCCTATGTTTGGTTTTCTACCTCTTAGTAACTCATAAGGAGTTTTTCCTAGTATTCTTCTAATGGACACCCTATTAAGTATATATGTTGAAGTATCTACGGCATGGCACCAAAATTTTTGTGGGATAGATTGCTCATTTAACATAGTTCTACTCATTTCTTGTAAGGTCCTATTTTTCCTTTCTACTACTCCATTTGATTGAGGTGTTCGTGGGGCGGAAAAGTTGTGAGATATTCCATTTAAGTCACAATATTTTCCGAATTGTACTTCGTTATCAAATTCCCTACCATGGTCCGTCCTAATTGAAACTATAGTGCAACCTAGCTTATTTTGTATCATTTTACTAAAGGTCTCAAATTTTTCAAAGGCTTCGGTCTTATCGCTTAGAAATCTAGTCCACGTGTATCGTGAATAGTCATCTACTATAACTAACGTGTAGCGATTGCCACCGTAGCTCCGCACCGCGGATGGACCGAAGAGGTCCATATGAAGTAGTTCTAAGCATCTAGTGGTGGATACTATATTCTTAGCTTTATGACTAGCGTGTGCTTGTTTTCCTATTTTACATGCATCGCAAAAGTGTTGATTATACTTAAGGCTAGGCAAGTTTCTAACTAGTTCCTTAGATACCAATGATTGGATTTGTTGCATGTTTGCATGACCTAATCTCCTATGCCACAAAGTGGAGTTTTCATCTAGGGTCGCTAGGCATATCCTATCTTCCAATTTATCTCCTAGTTTCATGACATATACGCCGCCTTTCCTAATTCCTCTACCTATGACTTTATCATCCTTAATAATTACACTATTTTTATCGGTAAAGGTAACCCTACACTTATTGTCACATATTTGTCCTACACTAAGCAAGTTGTATGTTAAATTATCTACATGCTCAACATTTTCAATAGTTAGGGAGTCTTGAGAGATCGTACCTTTGCCTATGATTTTTCCACGACGATCACTACCAAAAATAACATTACCTCCATTGTAGGCTTTGTACGTAGAGAATAGCTTGCGATTCCCCGTCATGTGTCTTGAGCACCCGCTATCCTTTACCCATTCGTCGGGCTCCAAATTTATTCCTAGACAAATTTCATTAGATGCTTGAGCGACTAAGCATTCCCCTTTGTTCTTCTTGTCTTCATCGTCAACTCTTTTTCTTCGTGTTGTTTTCCTTTTATCTTGTGTTCTTTGTCGCTTTTTAATGAGTCTTTTAAATTCTTTGACGGCCTTTGCATATTCTTCGTCTTCACTTTCGGAACTAGAATCATCATCTTCATCGTCACTTAGTTCCTTCTTGGTTGACATCTCTTCATAGTCTTCTTGTTCATCCTTGCTCATGTTGTTTTCGGCGTCATTACCTACATATAAGACATTTGAACTCGTAGCACTTGTACTTACTTCAACTAAATATTTGTCTACTATACTCTCTTTTGCTACTAAATCATTTGAAAGTTTTTCTTTGGCTTGACATTCTTCTTGGTGATATTTTGAAAGACTTTTCCACATGTCATTTGCCGTTTGACAAAAAAATATTCTTTCATATTAAACATTTGAAATAGCTTTGTATATAATAAATTTAGCCAAGTTATTTTGTTTTTCAAAAGTAGTATTTATCGATTTAATATCACCAATTGAAATGACATGCCAAAGATCATAGTCTATTGATTTTACATAACTTTCGAATTGATTTTTCCATGTAAGAAAATTTTCATTTTCAAGAAATGGTGGTCTAAAAACAATTTTCCCTTCTAAATATTTTTCCATTTCCATAGATCGATTTCAAGTTTTAAAATACAATATATTTTAAAAATCTTGTTTAACCTGGCTCTGATACCAATTGTGGAAAACTAGAAGGGGGGGTTGAATAGTTTTACATCTTTTTAATTTATAAAAACTTTGTTTATCAAAACACCAATTCAAACTTTATGTTTCACCAATAGACTTGCACAATTATAAGTAACGATATCAACAAAAATATGATATGACAAGAATGAATGTAAGTAAATAAGTAAAAGGATAGAGTTGGAAAAATGGCACCATGAGACAAAGGATTTATAGTGGTTCGGCTACGAATCTCCTCTTCGTCCTACTCCACTCCCCGAGCACCCAACTCGGGAGCTTTCTTCACTATGTCAACAAGCTCCCTTATGGCGGAGAAAACCTTACACAACGTCGCTTACACCGGCTTAACGACACAAAGCTAAATGTCAGGTCCTAATGGTAGCTAGAACCAATCTCACAACACAACACGACTTCTCTTCTTCTTCACAACACAACTTCTTCTTCACAACACAACTTCTTCTTCACAACACACCTTCTTCTCTTCACAACACAACTACTTCACTACTATACACTATTTCACTACTTATTCTTCTTCACTACCCAACTCCTATTCACAACTAGCANAAAAGATAGATCTTATACTTATCTCAAATATCTGATAATCGATTTGGTCGACCTATTTATATATATAAAATGCGGCAGTAATCAAGCATTGGTCGCTTCAAGCTCCAGAAGGTCTTGGGCCAATCCAGACTGAATTATTATAACAGAGGATCGATGGCCTCTTATCCATGAGAGTACCCTTGGTATTCATACCAACCGTTTGTCTTGGCTGGGAAAAATCCATAGGATCGGAGGGGCGTCCGCCGGAAACTGTGTCAAATGTCTTATGGCAAATAGCCACTCTCTCAGTTTGTCATCAGGGCTTGCTTCATATTACTCCTGGATGATAACATGAATCTTTCACAGAACCATAAATATCTGTCCTCAGGCTTCTTATATGCCGTTCCTTTATCAAAACCAGAATACTGACCAAGTATGTATAATCTAAGACTGCTTCCACTCATCTTTTGATACTTGTCAAATGCTTCGTGTTTGAATCCTTGAGAACTCAATTAAACTATCGGCACATATGATACGGCCAATGTACCGCTGGAGATAATCGATTAGCGACAATAGATAAGAAGTAGCTCTCAAGACTGTAGCATGTCCCATATTGAATTAGTGTCCCAATCCTGATGACGGACCCCGGATACAAGTCTAGAATGAATGGAACATAGTCTATGTCACTCCCTGAAAGTAAGATGGTTGAGCCTTCACGTAACACAATAAGGATAAACATAGACTCAGGGGAATGATAGACTTGTATGCCCAGAATTACGCGAAATTCTCACAAAATCGAGCATTTACCTAGGACTATTCCTCTTGCCAAACAGTCCTGCTTTTCGCAGCAGTGTAGGTACCGCATCACTGATATTCCAGCCTAAGTGTATTTTATAGGTGTCAAACCCTGCCGCAGATGTAGAGCTGTCTTTTTTTTCCTTCAACACTACAGAGCATGTAAGCTCACCCGCCACTGCCACTACGGAATCTCCTCTCGTGGCTACTTACCAATAGAGTATACGCAATTTATCCCCCTACTTTCGAGTTCAGATAAAACACCACCTGGACACTGCATGGATAGCAACCTTTCAGCATTTTGTACAGCACCTCGGGGCATATTTTGACGGTATATTTCTTCACTATGTAACAAAGCTCCCTTATGGCGGATGCATACTTATATTCAAGAGTTTCTCGCACACAGAGAAGACTATCAATGTTTCTTTTCATAGATTCAATGTGAATAACTACCACGCGTGACAATTGTGTTAAACAAAACTTTGACCCATCTTATTACGTTGTACCTTCCACGACACAAAGCTAAAATGTCGGGGGTCCCTAATAGGTAGCTAGAAGGCACGTTGAATCTCCAACAACTTGCCAAATACCTCTGATCTTGCATCCCTGTTGTCACCCAACAGTAGCCTGCCCCCATCCCGCCATATCCCAGAGAAAATCAAAAATATATCTAACCTGGGTGTTCATGTGGTATGACCGTCCTCTCCGTAATCGCATGATCCATACTCTAGCAGTCTTCAAGGCCTCCCTGCACACGTACCATAACCCATTCATCTCTCAGAACCGTCATAAATCCTCGATACCAGTCTCAGTAGCCACTACATCGGACTGATCATCTTTCTTAAGACGCAACTCATTTGACTCTTCTTTCGCGTACTTATTCTTGTGTGTTATTCATACTCTTTAAGTGTCCTCAGACTACAGAGCACAAATACTATGCAATTTGAGTCTCTATCCTACCACTATTTATCAGAGACTCTTCAACTCTTGCTTTCACGCTAGACTGATGCGAATTCCTGGTCACCCTGGACTTAATTCGTTCTTCACTTACCCATATTCCTATTATCACAACTAGCACTACTAAACTATTACACAATAATCACAACACAACTAACACAAGTTACTTATACACAATATATTTATCAATACTTCTTGAATTGAGGTTGAGGAGTATTCTTCTCTTTGCACTTATGGATGAGTGGCATGATGAGGGATTGAATCACTTGAAACAAGGATTACGTAATCTAATGATCAAAGGGTTTTGGAAGATTGGGTTTAGGAGAGATTTGATCTGCAAAATTTTCGCTGCAAGAAGGTGAGAAAATCACACAGATTTAAGGTGGTATTTAAGGGGAAAATTCCTGACATATCTGACACAGGAGCGTGCAGGTCGTCCTCTTAATTATGGCCGGCCCCCTTAAAATTAAGAGGACCGCCCCTTATAATTAAGGGGGCCGCCCTACTGTAACGGCCAAAAATTTTGTCTTTAGTGGGGAAAGTTTATTAGGTGAAAAACTTAAATGATTTTGGTTAAAAATTTGAATTCATATATTTAGTATGATTAAAACATTTTTCTTTATTACCAAAATTGTTTTTCAAAAATATATAATATGTTTATATAATTAAATAAACTTTGTATTAATTAATTAAATACCCCTTTGATCATGAGATGTATTAAGCACTTGTTTATTCATACCTTGAGTGATTAAGTTGGATATGATGATATAAACTAGCTTAATACTTGTTTACGTAGTAATCTTACGTTTAATGATTTTACATTTTGTGATCGTCAAAACGTAGAGATATCGAAAAATATAAATAACGTTTTTACGCATTATTTATGTCAACAAAACTGTTAAATGAAAGTAAAAACAAAGGCAATTAAACGTGAAAAGATATCAATAGGGAGAAATATGCTAGCCTAGTTACTAATCTTGTTATGCTATGATAACGTTTTCTAATTAATGTGTCCTATCGCTCCACATGGGGGTTTAAGTCACTAGACTTAGTTGGTCAATTCGTCTGGTCCTATCTTCCACAACGTCCTATTCCGTAACCTAATAATTACAAGAGTTCGTGGGTTTATGAAATGGAAGAGTCATTAAGTGCCGCTACGATCTAAGACTTATTCAACAGAACCCGGCCTTTTGGATCTTAGGTCCCCCCCAACTTCTTAAGCTT
This sequence comes from Artemisia annua, assembly GCA_014162995.1. Classification (NCBI taxonomy): domain Eukaryota; kingdom Viridiplantae; phylum Streptophyta; class Magnoliopsida; order Asterales; family Asteraceae; genus Artemisia; species Artemisia annua. The sequence goes on from LBNU01002338.1 coordinate 18,333, forward strand.
TTGCGTTAGAAAGGTGCTCGTTTAGTATAATTTGCACGCAAGGTAGTGGTCGTCCTATGGTCAATTCTTACCACTACTCGCAACCTGATTCACTAGGGTCCTATGGTCAATTCACCTAGCTTCCTATATACTACCCAAACATCCAAGCTACCAAAACAAGGGTGTCCCGAAATACGCAAAGAAAGTATACATATAAAGCGATAAAGAATGAGAAAACTACATCATAACATTAACAATTTCATAACTAAGCTAACACCAAAGGTGTTTAGCCTCTCATAATAAAGCATGCAGAAAATTCAATGTTTAACATCACGAAAGAAGACATGGAATTAAATACAATAATGTAATATGAAATACTAAAACTTATGTAGTGATTAGCGTGAATTCTCCCATGGAAATGACTTGTATCCTGCTGGAAATCGTCCTCCTTGAAGCCCTTAATCGTCTCTGGTTTTTGTGTGTTGAGAGGATATATAAAAATGCGGAATTAGGGCTTGTATTTATAGCCTCGACTAAGTTACGGCGTAACCACTAGGGTTATTTATGTCGTAACCTTTGGATCTAGGATGGTCATATCCACAGTGATAATGTTACGGCGTGACCTAAAGATAGGTTGTAATACCCCCATTTTCATGGATCGCAGCGGATTTAGGGTTGGGGTATTACTTCATGGAATCGCAGTTACAATAATAGAAAATGACTCCAAAAGAGACGTTTTTATAAATAAGTTATCATTCATTAAAATGTCAAACTTTTTATTAAGAAGAGGTCCCGTAAATCTAAGTGTGAAATAGTATTTGAATGATAACAGGGTTGAAAGTCCTCTAAGTTCAGTGCCGCTCCATGCCATAGACCCGTAGCAGCCATATACCAAGGATACATGCTTAAAAGTCAACACTAGGTGTTGAGTGAGAGTCATAGGTTTAAGTGATAGTGAATACAAGTTCCACATGGTTCAGTTGTTACACCCTTCAAGGAAAATGTTGTGTTTGTGATAATTGCAATGCATATACAATCATCAAGAGTGGGTTATTACACTAAGCTCATGAAACACACGTTAACAGTCCAGATCATGGGGCACTGCAGACCAGACCATGATGGGACAGAAAGGATAACTTGCCAAAGTTAATCCTTTAGAAGGTTCAAATATAATACTTATTGGTGCTTTTAGAAAGTGCAAACCAACGGGAGTTGTCAAACTCCAATAGATCTATCAATTATATTCGCGTTCACTCGCAAGTGATTAGATTCATGAATTTAGTTATGTAGTGGTGGTAGGTAGTTTACTCGTGCAATAACTAAAGAAAAAGACTTGTATTCGATTTAAAGAGAAAAGTAAGCATGTATCCCCCTCACAGGGTTTGTAAGGCATTTAGAAAGCGTGAGGCTATGAAACTCAACTGGGCTTAGGGAAATCTGATTGATGTAAAAGTGACTCGGACACTAGACTGCTTACTCACGTATCCTGGGGTTTGTTATAGGTGTGGGTGTATGTCAAGCTCTAGTTATCTTGTTTAAGTTTCTCAAGTAATCATTCTTACGTTTTCTAAATTTAGATATAACATAACACCGTTCGGGCCATCATAATCCAGAATTACATACTCCTCACATGAAGCTCCCTAGTATTGCATTATGCTATTAAACATAATACCGTTCGGGCCATCATAATTCAGAAGTATATAACCCTCACATGAAACTCCCTAGTATTATGTCACGTTGTTAAGTATTTTAGGTTATAGATATAACATAACACCGTTCGGTCCATCATAATTCAGAGGTCATGTAGTAAACGTTTGAGGAGCCAGGGCACTTTAAATCGTAAACCCAGCAAACTCGTCAAAACGAATACCCAAATGAAACCCCTCACATGAAGCTCTCTACTATTGTGTCATGTTGTTAAGTAAAAGATAGTTTTTAGTTTTATATGAAAATATTTTACTTTATACCCTTATAGTTATATATTTACAAAATCTACCCTAAACTTATAAACTTATATCATTTAGACATTTAACTATCTAGAGTTTACACAATTAGTCCTTATGCTTATATATTTTAGAAAAATGACAGAAATGACCCTTGGGCTTATAATTTTTCAAAATTTACCATTTATACCCTTAACTTTATAACATTTGCAAAACTAGTCCTTATAAGTTTATAACTATTTCACTTTTTATCCTAAGGTTATATAACTTTGCAAAAAGGGTCCTTTTACTTAATACTTCTAAGAAATGTCAAAAATAGTCCCTAGACTTAATATTTTCAGAAAGTTACCATATATACCCTTATGCATGGAAAACTTTGCAAAACTAGTCCTAATTCCATACAAACTATATTTTTATGAAACAAAAGAGTTTCCTAGCTTATGGTTAACTAATATTAGCTTAACTAAGTTGCCTAAACTATATTATGGCTAATGGTAAGGGCTTATAGCATAAAATTAGCAACTAGTCCATAATTAGGGTTTTAAAATGAAAAGTTCTAAAGGAAAATGATCAAGGCTTAGGCAAGGGTTATAAGGCATCCTAATACTAACCAATTACTGTAATAAAGCTATTAGAATCAAAAATTAAGCTTACTTGACAAGGGAGGCTTTAACGTGAGTTTTTAGGGTTTTCTAGGCAAGAATGGAACTCAACAAGGACTCAAGGCTTAGCTACTCGACTTCTATATTTCCTAGGACTCTTGTACTACCACTAGGACCAGAATATGTGAGGTGAAGAGAAGTGAAGGTGTGGGTTGAAATGGAAAGGGTTACGAGCCCTTTTATAGGGTCGTTTGGACTTGGTGTGCAAGAAATGGATGCTAGGTGGCAAGAAGGGGGTAGATGACTATTTGAAGCTATATGTGACTAACCTATGGTAACATGGTGACTAATGTGAGCTAGGTGGTGGCATGGAGGTTTTTGTGGTGGTTATGAAGTCGCGGCACAAGGAGGTGACAAGGAGGTGATCCACCTCTTTGTGTGCTTGCTAGGGAGGTGCTAGGGTGTGTGCTTGGTTGAGGAGCTTAGGGTGCTTAAGTAGGTTAGTTTTAGGTTAGGTTTAGTTTAGACCTAGTTATGCTCAAGGAGAGATTAGGGTCTAGCCTAAGGTTTAGTGCTTAGATTAGGATCCTATGAGTGTTTAGTGACTAAGATTAAGTCCTAGGAGGCTTATACTAAATGGTGGTAGCTTATGGTAAAGATTTGGGAAGGTTTAACCTAGTTTTTGGACTTATAAGACCTATTTAGGTTTTTGTGCTTTAGAGACTTGTACCTAAGCTCTAAGAGGTTGTACTAGGTTCTAGGGGTGCTAAGATATCCTATTGTTGCTAGGGTAACATATAAATAAGCCTTGAACACTTCCAAGCTAGTTTAGATAACCAATTAGGGTTTTAGAGATAACCGTAAACATATAGGCTTAATTAGGGTTTGATTAGGGTTTATTGTGGTAATGTGATAGATTTAGTGTGTTAGAATGATAGATTAATGGTATGTGTTTATACACATACCTTTTATTGACCAAACCCAATCAAATAGACCAAAAACTAACCCATAATTGCCAAATATTCGTGTTTTTGTGTTTTTGAATGTGCATGTATGGATTTATAAGAAAAGGACGAAAAATCAAGAGAAAATGACAAAACGAGCACGAGAATTGGAAAAGTGTCAAAAGCCAGAGCCGGGAAAGCTAGTGGTCAAAGTTAAAGCTCATAAAGTACATTGAAGTCCTCAAAGTTTCAGAAATGACGAGTTTGGTCCTTGGTTAATAGATTGAAGATTTTACACAAATGGCCCCTCGAGTTTCTAAGTTGTCAATTATGGTCCTTGTGAAGAATATTTTTGAATATTTGACAACCATGGCCCTCAACAATCAAGAAATGTCACAACTGGTCCTTGGATACTATTATTGAAGATTGGCAGCTTGGGTCCCTTTAAATTCAGAAAGTTTAATTTTAGTCCCTTGGTTTAAATGCTACTACTACACGGATCCAATAATACCTTTAACCCAATTTAACCAAAACCATATCCCACACACCCCTGCTAATCCATGGCCTAAAATAATACAAAAGCCCATCATCCCTTTTCCTTATAACCCGACCCAACACCAATCAAACTATAAAAAAAAGTACACGCGCCTTTTACCCTGTTTATCACCTTCCCCATTTACCCTGGATTAAACCTCGTTCCCAGCTCACTTCACCCATCACATCAAGACAAGGCAAGCTCGAAGACAAGACTAATGCCACGTGGCACATTTCCCAGCTGTCTATGTACTCTAAATGATCCAACGGTGGAAATGAAGAACTTGGTATCCAAGGGTGATCGAATGGACAAAAATAGAGGGCCTAGAGGGTTCCAAACCCTAGCATCCTCCTCAAAGGACCTATATAGTATCTCATTGTCACAGAGAGAAGCCGTGTAGTTCTAGGGTTTTAATTTAAGCAGTTTTTTTTAGTTCTCTGTTTTCAAGCTTTCAAGTTATGTAATTTACTCTTTAATATTAATCAAAGTTCTGTTATTAAGCTTTCTTATCTTTTAAATTTCAGTTTTTTATGCTTATTTAAGTTCTCATAATGTTTTCCATCACTTAGAATATCACCTCTGTGGCTTTCTAATAAGCTTTTCATAAGCTTTTTCTTGTTTTCTTCAGTTATTTTCAAGTTTTCTAAATATTTCTTAGGGGGTGTTTGATTTCGACTTAATTGACTTAATATGAAAAAAAACTGAATTAATTAAGTCATATGAAAACTGTTTGTTTGTGACTTAATAGAGAAAGATGACTGAAAATATTAAGTAACAAAACTGAGATTGTCTGCAATAAGTCATCTGTTAATTAACATGACTTAATGAAAAAAATTAAACAAACAGGCCCTTAGTTTAAGGTAGTTTACTTTTAAGTTTTTCATAAAAAGCTAAAAATCACAAAAAAAATAAGAAAATCCAAAAAATCCAAAAAGATGTTGTTTTATCAAAACCAAGCTTGCAATCAAGCTTGTTTTTCAATAGTATACACCTTATTCTAGCTTATCTAGCTTTAGTAAGGTAGTTTGTAGCTTAAATCATATCAAAAACTCAAAACACTCCTTGGTCAACGAAAGTCAAAGGTCAAAATCCTGTGAAGAATGGTGTTCTTTGGTGTTTGAAGGTTGCTGAGGTGTTGTTTGGGCCTATCTAAAGATAGGCTTTGATCAAATGATCACCTCTGTTTGAGCTAAGGTGTATTTTGTAAGTTCTCATTTTAGTTTTTCAACCTTAGTATACTTACTTGCTTGTTTAGTATAGATCTCAGTTGTGTTTGTTTATTTTCTGACTAGTTGTTGTTTATGTTCTTGTTTTAGTGGCCTATTTGATTATTAGTAGTGGTTTCGTAGCTTGCTATTAGAAACTTAATAGTTAATTGCCATATTTTAGCATAATTTGCATTTACATGTTCTTGAAGTTCTGTGTTAAATTTAATGGTTCATTTGGTATTAAGAAAGCTTAGGGAACCTGTTTAGAGCTTAATATCAGTAGCTTTAAGTAAAAAAACCAAAAACATAGTGTAATTTTAGTTTATAGGAGTGTTTGGTTAATCATAGATTTGCTAGTCTTAGGTGTTTTTCTGCTTGTTTATCTACTTGGTCACCTCACTTAGGTCATATTAAAGCTAGATAAGTCATAAAATTTGCATATATAACTCAAAAAGTCAAAATTGCTCTAAAATCTCATTGATACTTGCTACTTTTGCCTATTGTTCATCTGCACTAGGGTGAGTTTGTGTTTTGTGTTTGTGTTTCTGTTTTCAGTGCTTAAACATGATTAATACACACCTAGGAATAGATTTAAGCCACTGAAATTTGTTAAAGTCATCTTAAGTTAGCAATTTAAAAAGTCAAATTCTGCACACTTTAGCCATACAAACCATTTTTGTTTGCTGAATTTAGCTTCAATTGGAGTTCAATTGGGGTGTTAGAATTAGGGCTTTTTGTGTTTTTCCATTTTTTTCTGGCTGAACTAGTTTTTGCCCCCTTTATATTCCCAAAATACAGCTTATTAGATTGCTTAATTACTGCTTAAAGTTGGGACTTTACTGCATGTTTCTGTGCATATGCATGAACTGATTAAATGCTTATCTGGATTATTTGTGGGCTTATCTGTGTTTAAGAAGTTGAATTGTGCTTATGGAAGTATGTTTAAGCTGTTTGTTGAGTTTAGTGCTTAATTGTTCATGATTGCTTATTTTTTAAGTGCTTATTAGATTGCTTTTTGTTGCCATTAGCTTATTAGAGTGTAGTAGACAGTAAATTTTATTTTTCCTAGGCTTCTAATTATTATTTAGAATTTCCATAAAAATTTCATAATTATCTAAGGTCATTTACTATTTCTTTTAATTAAAAATAGTTTTTAAGTATTTTTAAATCCTTTTTAATTAATAATAATTCATAAAAACGCCAAAAATATTTTTCAGTTTTAAAATTAGATTTAGGTTATTTTATAATTATAAAAGTTAAATTTTTATTTTTCTAGCTTTATTTTATATTAAATAGTATTCTAGTATATTTTAAATAATTAAAAATAGTTTTTAATTAATAATAATTAAATAAAAAGTCAAAATCATATTTTTCTTTTTCCTAAAATTTTCTTTTGTCATTTAGAACGTAGAAAAATTATTTTCATTCCCATAGGAGTAGTTTTGCCCTAAATTCACTTTTTATTTTGCCCGCTTACGTTTATTTTACGTTTTTAGGTTTTAATTACGTGCTTTACTTGCTTACGTGTTTATTTGTGCTTTTATTTCATTATCATTAGTGTAATTCTCATCATTATCATTTTTACCCCTTTCATTACACATTTTCGACACGATTATCGATTTTTCATTCACACCTTCACACGGAACGACCTCGGTTTATCCGTATTTCCTTCGGATTTCCTTGGAGAATATATATATTATAATTGCAATACCAAGTTTTTTGCGCCGCTTCCGGGGAAGGTTGAAGTAAATTTTGGTTTTCGTTTTTAAAATCATGTTTTGAAAAACCTTCCTTGTAAATATTTTCTTATATAAAAAAGTAAAAAAAATCAAAAATACGAAACACTTTTCCTAAAGTGTTTACAAAATCCCAAAAATATAATAAATCATCCTCACTCTACCTCTACAGAGTGTTGTAAACCGAATAAATTCGAACGCAAAAAGAAATCGTGAAATTAGTCGTTATCGGATTACTTTAATTCTACAACCGACTACTTTGTTGCGCTTAGTTTTAGAAGAAACGATTTCGGTTGACGAATCGGTTAAAAACAAAACAAAAAAATAAAAAATATAAAAACCAAAAAAATATTGTGATTTTTAAGTTTTCTTATATAAAAAACCAAAAATATTTTTCTTTCAAAAATTATTTTTCTTTTTAACTTTTTGAACTTTTTATTTCTTTTTGGTGTATGAACACCCGTTCTTCGTCTAACAATATTCTTTCACCACTTTCGGACCCCGAACGGATTATTCGACATAACCATCGGGTTGATTTTTCGAGTTTGAATAACGTCGACGATATTAGCACGAATCGTGTTCATTCCCCAACCGTTGAGGAAATTAACAATGACGGTCAAAATGTTGTACACCCGCCGGTGGGTGATGCACAACAAAACGGGATCCCTCCGGTGGGACCCCAACCGGCTTATGATTTACGTCCGATGGAAGAACAACTCCAATCACCCTTCCAAGGTGTTAGGAGGGCCATTGTGATTCCCGATATCACTGCAAACCAATTTGAAATTAATCACGGGTTACTCAATCTTATCACGGGTATATCCTTTCACGGTTTTGATCACGAAGATCCTTATGTTCACATTAGGAATTTCACCGACATTGCTGAAACAATTAAGATCAATCAAGTTCCTTATGAGGTGGTTAAGATGAAATTGTTTCCCTTTTCACTCAAAGGAGCTGCCCGAACTTGGCTAGAAAAAGAGCCCCCGAATTCGATTCATACTTGGGGTGATCTAGCAAACAAATTCATCAATCATTTCTATCCTCCTTCTAAAACTTCTAATCTTCGAACTCAAATTTTCCGGTTCCAAAAAGCTTTTGATGAATCGTTCAGCGAGGCTTGGGATCGATTCAAAGATTTACTTAAAAATGTCCTAATCACGGGTTCTCAGACTTGCATCAGATCGATACTTTCTATAATGAGTTGAATCCCGCTGATCAAGATTCTCTCAATTCTGCTGCGGGTGGAAATTTGTTATCTAGGAACACTCAATAAGCTTTCACAATCATTGAAAACAAAGCGAAATTGAGGAGTTCTAGATGCAAAACCCAAGTCTCGAGTACTAGTAGCAAATCAAATGACGACATGATGAATGCTCTTACGACTGTTACTAAACAAATTGGTTTACTCGTCAAAGAAAAAGAAAAACCTTCTCAAACCGTCAATGTAGTGAATCAAAGTTGTAAACCGTGTGGTGGTCCACATCCGTACTATGAGTGTCCGGAAACCGGTGCCTTTGCTCACGAGAGCGTGTATGCTGCAAACACGGGTGGTAACGGTTACCAACCCCAAGGAGATCGGAATCTCCTCAGCTACCGTTCCAACAATTATCTTGGACCACCCGGTTTTAATAACCCGCCTCAAAACCATAATGTGCAAAATCGTAATAATCAAGTCAATCAAAACCAAAATCGAGCAAATAATGGTTTTCAAAATCAAGGGTATAATCAAAATCGGAATTTTCAAAACCAAGGGATTATAACCAAGGCCCGAATCAAGGGAATTTTCAAAATGTTAATCATGGAAATCAAAATCATCGAAATTTTCAAAATTATAATCAAGGTTTTCATCAAAACAACCGAGGACAAAATTTCAATAATCAAAATCAAGTTTGAATCAAAACCAAACGTCCTCGGATGAAATGCTCAAGCAATTTATGCAAAAACAAGAGGAAATGAATAAAATGATGCTTAATCAAATGGCTGAATTCAACAAGCGTTTAAATGATCGACCCTCGGGTTCGGGTACTACGTCTCTCCCAAGCAACACGATCGCTAACCCAAGGGCGATGTTAAAGCGATCATGACCCGTAGTGGTGTTTCATATAAGGGACCCACGGCTCCGACTACCTCGTCTTCTTCTCTTCCTTCTAAGGTAGTTGACCGTGAAACTGAGGCGACAACGGATACGGAACCTCCTACTAATAACGGAAGGAACGAAGACATCCAACCTCCGGTTGTCCAAACGTCTAAGCAAAAAGAAAATGTTTTTAAAGGAAAGGAAAAAGTTGTTTTTGAAAATGAAATTCCCGTCAAACTTCCTTATCCTTCACGCCTAAACGATCAAAAGCTCCGTGAGAAAACAAACCACCAAATGGAAAAGTTCTTTCAAATTTTTCAAGATCTTCGCTTTGATTTAAGTCTCGCGGATGCAATTCTTTTGATGCCAAAATTTGCCTCCATGATCAAAAATTTGCTAAATAATAAAGAGAAATTGTTTGAAATGGCAAAAATGAATGAAAATTGTTCGGCGGTTCTCCTTAAGAAGCTTCCCGAAAAGCTTGGAGATCCCGGCAAGTTTCTTATTCCGTGTAATTTTCCAGGGATGGTTCAATGCTTCGCCTTGGCCGATCTTGGTGCTAGCATTAACCTTATGCCTAAATCGATGTGGAAGAAATTGTCTCTTCCCGATCCTACTCCCACGTGCATGACCCTCGAGCTCGCCGATCGATCTACTTCTCGTCCCATTGGAATAGCCGAGGATGGCATTGTCAATGTTGGAAAGTTCCATTTCCCCGCCGATTTTGTGATTGTCGATTTTGATACCGATCCAAGGGTTCCTCTCATTCTCGGGAGAGGTTTCCTAATGATGGGTTGTGCTTTGATTGATGTTTATGACGAGGAGATTACTTTACGAAATGGTACTGAAGCCGTCACGTTTAACTTGGACCAAATGTCGAGATACTCCTCCACCGATGATTGCATGTCCGTTAATCACTTGATATTATTGATGAAGTTTCGGAGGAGTATTCTCAAGAACTTCTCGGTTTTTCTCATGATACTTCAAGTGGCAATCCCACTTCCTCCTCTTCCTTTCCCATTAACAATTCTTCCTCTTCTCTTCCCGATGATAATTCTTCTTCTTCTACCTCTATTGATGATTCTTCTTCTTCACCTGCTATTTCTTCTACACCAATCCTTTCTGATCCTTCGCCTTCCCTCACTCCATTTGAGGGAAGGGATTTCATCTTGGAAGAGATCGAGACTTGTCTTTCTGCTGAATCAGTTTCACCAGAAATTGATCAATCTGATATCGATGTCGAGGGAGATATTCTTTTGCTTGAAAAACTTTTGAATGAGGATCCGACTCCATATCTCCCTCCAAAAGACATTTACGTTGAAGAAGTTAAAGAAATTGAGCCGTCTAACGAAAATCCTCCGGAGCCCGAGCTCAAGGATTTACCTCCTCATCTTGAGTATGCTTTCTTAGAAGGAACCGACAAATTTCCCGTTATTATTTCTAAACACCTTCAAGATGAGGAGAAGAACCGACTCGTTGATGTGCTTAAGAAGCATAAGAATGCCATCGCTTGGCGTATTTCCGACATTAAGGGCATAGACCCTCGTTTTTGCACGCATAAGATTTTACTTGAAAATGATTCTAAGCCGTCCGTCCAACAACAATGACGGGTTAACCCAAAAATCCATGAAGTAATCAAAAATGAAGTTATCAAATTACTCGACGCTGGGATGATTTACCCCATTTCCGATAGCTCATGGGTTAGCCCGATCCATTGTGTGCCTAAGAAAGGCGGTGTGACCGTCGTTACTAATGATGATAATGAGCTTATTCCCACACGTCTCATCACGGGATGGAGAGTGTGTATTGATTATAGGAAGCTTAATGAAGCTACCCGTAAGGACCATTTCCCACTTCCTTTCATGGACCAAATGCTAGAACGTCTAGCGGGAAATGAGTTCTATTGTTTTCTTGATGGTTTTTCCGGTTTCAAATACCCATTGACCCTCACGATCAAGAAAAGACCACCTTTACTTGCCCTTATGAGACGTTTTCTTATCGACGTATGCCCTTTGGCTTATGTAATGCCCCAGGCACGTTCCAAAGGTGCATGATGGCCATTTTCCAAGAAATGATCGGGAAGTCTATGGAGGTATTCATGGACGACTTGTCGGTCTATGGAAATTCTTTTACCACTTGCCTCTCCAATTTAGAAAAAATGCTAAAACGGTGTGAAGACACCAACTTGGTTCTAAATTGGGAGAAATGTCATTTCATGGTTAAAGAGGGTATAGTCCTCGGCCATAAGATTTCCAAAGCCGGGATTGAGGTAGATAGAGCTAAAGTCGATGTGATCCCAAAATTACCTCATCCCACGACCGTTAAGGGAATCCAAAGTTTCCTCGGTCATGCCAGCTTCTATAGACAATTTATACAAGACTTTTCTAAGATAGCCCAACCTTTGACCCACCTTCTTGAAAAAGATGCCCCGTTCTTCTTCTCAAATGAATGTGTTGAAGCATTTAATATCCTTAAGAAGAAGTTAACGGAGGCTCCAATCTTAGTTGCCCCCGATTGGGACTTGCCTTTTGAGCTTATGTGTGATGCTAGCGATTATGCTATCGGGGCGGTCTTAGGGCAACGAAAGACTAAGTATTTTCAGCCGATACACTATGCAAGTAAGACTATGACCGACGCTCAATATCACTATACGACTACTGAGAAAGAGATGTTAGCCGTCATTTATGCCTTTGAAAAGTTTAAACCTTACCTTCTTTTGAAAAAATGCATAGTGTATACGGATCATTCGGCCCTAAAATACCTAATGGCAAAGGAAGACGCTAAACCAAGATTGATGCGGTGGGTTCTCCTTCTTCAAGAATTCAATGTTGAAATTCGTGACAAGAAAGGAGCGGAGAAACTAGCCGCCGACCATTTGTCTAGACTTGAAAATCCCCACCAAAGTGTCCTCGAGCCAAAGGAAATTACCGAGACATTTCCTCTCAAGACACTTGGTAGTTTATCACATGACACTAGTACCCCATGGTTCGCCGATTTTGTGAATTACCATGCGGGGAATTTTATTAGAAAAGGGATGTCGTCCCAACAAAAGAAGAAATTCTTTAAGGACGTTAAGCATTATCACTGGGACGATCCCTATTTGTTTAGAGTTTGTGCCGACCAAATTATACGGCGGTGTGTTCATGGCAAGGAAGCCAATGACATACTTATGGCATGCCATAGTGGACCCACGGGGGGACATCATGGTGCCAACTACACCGCTAAGAAAGTTTTAGATTCCGGCTTCTATTGGCCGACAATATACCGGGTGCGTAAGACATGGTGAAGTCTTGTGACTCTTGCCAGCGTCAAGGAAAAATCTCTCAAAAAGATGAAATACCACAAAATTCCATTCAAGTTTGTGAGATCTTTGAAGTTTGGGGTATTGACTTTATGGGCCCATTCCCGTCTTCGCGAGGGAACAAATACATACTCGTGGCGGTCGATTACTTGTCTAAATGGGTTGAAGCAAAAGCGCTCCCCACCAATGACGCCCGAGTAGTTATGAAATTTCTTAAATCTCTCTTTGCTCGTTTTGGAACTCCCCGTGCTATTATTAGTGATCGCGGTACGCACTTTTGCAATGACCAATTCGCAAAAGTCATGCTTAAGTACGGTGTCACTCACCGTCTTACTACCGCGTATCACCCTCAAACAAGTGGCTAAGTGGAAGTTTCTAATCGTGGTTTAAAAAGAATTCTTGAAAGGACCGTAGGCGAAAACCGTGCCTCTTGGTCGGATAAATTAGACGATGCACTTTGGGCTTTCCGCACGGCTTACAAAACACCAATTGGTTGTACTCCTTACAAGCTCATGTATGGAAAAGCGTGTCATCTACCGATCAAGCTAGAGCACAAAGCTTATTGGGCCTTGAAACATGCAAACTTTGACCTTAAGACCGCGGGTGATCATCATAAAGTGCAATTAAATGAATTGGTCGAATTACGTGATCAAGCCTATGAGAATTCTTTGATCTATAAAGAGAAAACAAAGAGGATTCATGATGCTAAGATCAAAGACCGCGTTTTCAACGTCGGTGAGCAAGTCCTTCTTTTTAACTCTAGATTGAAGATTTTCTCGGGCAAGCTTAAGTCCCGTTGGTCTGGACCGTTCACCATTAACCAAGTATTCCCTTATGGCACCGTTGAGTTGGCTCAACCGGATGGCCCTAATTTTAAGGTGAACGGTCATAGACTTAAGCATTATTTCGGAGGGGAGAAACCGCCCACGGTTGTCCTAGATCTCCATGCTCTCCCCAAGGACGATTGAATTCAGGGATCGAGTCAAGCTATGTAACTCGGTAAACAAAAACAAAGCGCTTCGTGGGAGGCACCCCATGCTTATCCTATCTATTTTTATCGTTATTTTTATTTGCTAATAAGTGACGTGAGGAGGGTGACCTCTTCCATTCCTCATGTTTTCGTGGATGTTTGTGTTGTGATTGTCCAGGATTATCCCCGATTTATGACGACTCTCGTGCTCATGTTTTGTCATTCTCTCCACTCGAGTCTCATTCATCGTTGCTTTACGGGAGATCCATTATATATCCATAATCTTATCGACTAACGTTTATCTTTTGGCATAATTAATAAACAGCCTTAGATTATACGTAGGATTACCCTTACCTTTGAAACATTGAGGAAAATGTTTACCTTTAGTCTGGGGGAGTGAATCTTCGATTTGATTTTTGATCTTGCACTTTCATTTAGCCGTTTACTCTCGCAACCCCGTTCTTCCTAAAAATTGAAAAATTTGAAAAATTTTGACAAAAAAAATGAATGAAAAATTACAAAAATATAATAAGTTTTGACACCATGTTTGACTTTCCTGCTGGTGAGTGTAAGAATAAAAATTTTGACTTGATCCGGGCGTGTTGAGCCCTAGCTTGTCCCCTTAACCTTTTTAATCTTAATATTCGATTATCGGCTAAGCATTCACGGATCTCATTATTTGAGATTTTAAATTTGCGAAGAACGCGAAATGATAGAGTTTATTTAGAATTTAGATGCTAAGCGTGGAGTAGTTGGTTCTCTTTAGAGCTCATCGAAGGTACTTGTGGCTTTTTGCTCCCACAAAATTGTTTCACCCCATATATTGTGTAAAATAATTAAAGATATTAGGTTTTGGCGATACTTAGTTTTTGGTTCTTTTCAAAAGGATACTTGCTTATGAGAGTTGGGTACACATCAAGGTACTGCCATTGTTACGGTGTAATAGACTATCACATCTTACCGGCTCGCAACCGATGTTGGGATTGTTATAAAAGCCGTAGGACTTGGGGTTTGGCAACTAATGAATGTATGAATAAATATATAATCCAAAGCCATAAAATTTTCTACATCTTGCCGGTTCGCAGCCAATGTTGTAGACTTCAAAAAGGCAGAGGAAATTCAAAGCCATAATAAGACTATTACATCTTGCCGGTTCGCAGCCGATGTTGTAATTGTTGTAAAAGGCGGAGGACTAATATGTTAATGTGCTTGAATAAATGTTTAAAAATGCCAAACCTTGACTCCGGGAAGGTCCTAATAAAAGCTTCTGTCTCTGGACTCGTAGATGAGTTGTTTCGGTCACTAATAAAAGGGATACTCCTCAAAATCGTGTTAAATCAGAGACCTTGATGTGGACCTCATTTTTGTATGCAACGGTTCTCGCGAGAAGGATTAGAAACTACTTAGCGTCTTAATTTAGTATCTTTATCGGACTAATAATTATGAAAACGAGATGTTTATGAAGAAATTCATTTCTCTCACAAAAATAAAATAAATAGATACCATCAACTAGGAAAATGGGAGTAAGAGGTTATTACACAAGTAACTTCCATGGGTAGCGTTAGCATCTAACTTGTGAATAAGCTGTGATCTCGTTTTTACGCTTAGTTTGGGGGCTTGTGAAAAATCAGGGACGGTGAATTTTATCCGTATGGTCACTACTCTATGAGTCGTGTTCTTGCTCTATGACCCTAAACGTTATTGCAAAATGATGAAAGTCGGCATACCGTCACAAGTAAAAATGAAAAATACAAAAATAGTAGTGTAGAGTTAATATTAGTAATAAATTGGATAAACGGGGCGTTTTAGAGAATAAATGATTTCGTGTCTCTTTTGAACGTTTTGCTACTTTCCAAAGTTAGTAAAAAGAGGTGTGGAATTATTTATCTCAAAAGCGTGACGTGATTACATTGCGTGAGGACACGGCAATACCTTAGTTTGGGGGATTTTGGTATGTGTTTATACACATACCTTTTATTGACCAAAACCCGACCAAATAGACCAAAAACTAACCCATAATTGCCAAATATTCGTGTTTTTGTGTTTTTGAATGTACAGGTATGGATTTATAATAAAAGGATGAAAAATCACGAGAAAATGACAAAACGAGCACGAGAATTGGAAAAGTGGCAAAAGCCGGAGCCGGGAAAGCTAGTGGTCAAAGTCAAAGCTCATAAAGTACATTGAAGTCCTCAAAGTTTCTGAAATGACGAGTTTGGTCCTTGGTTAAAAGATTGAAGATTTTACACAAATGGCCCCTCGAGTTTCTAAGTTGTCAATTATGGTCCTTGTGAAGAATATTTTTGAAGATTTGACAACCATGGCCCTCAACAATCAAGAAATGTCACAACTGGTCCTGGGATACTATTATTGAAGATTGGCAGCTTGGGTCCCTTTAAATTCAGAAAGTACAATTTTAGTCCCTTGGTTTAAATGCTACTACTACACGGATCCAATAATACCTTTAACCCAATTTAACCAAAACCATAACCCACACACCCCTGCTAATCCACTGGCCCAAAATAATACAAAAGCCCACCATCCCTTTTCCTTATAACCCGACCCAACACCAATCAAACTATAAAAAAAAATTTACACGCGCCTTTTACCCTGTTTATCACCTTCCCCATTTACCCTGGATTAAACCTCGTTCCCAACTCACTTCACCCATCACATCAAGACAACGCAAGCTCGAAGACAAGACTAAGACCACGTGGCACGTTTCCCAGCTATCTATGTACTCTAAATGATCCAACGATGGAAATGAAGAACTTGGTATCCAAGGGTGATTGAATGGACAAGAATAGAGGGCCTAGAGGGTTCCAAACCCTAGCATCCTCCTCAAATGACCTATATAGTATCTCATTGTCACAGAGAGAAGCCGTGTAGTTCTAAGGTTTTAATTTAAGCAGTTTTTTTTAGTTCTCTGTTTTCAAGCTTTCAAGTTATGTAATTTACTCTTTAAGATTAATCAAAGTTCTATTATTAAGCTTTGTTATCTTTTAAATTTTAGTTTTTAATGCTTATTTAAGTTCTCATAATGTTTTCCATCACTTAGAATATCACCTCTGTGGCTTTCTAATAAGCTTTTCATAAGCTTTTTCTTGTTTTCTTCAGTTATTTTCAAGTTTTCTAAATATTTCTTAGTTTAAGGTAGTTTACTTTTAAGTTTTTCATAAAAAGCTAAAAATCACAAAAAAAATAAGAAAATCCAAAAAATCCAAAAAGATGTTGTTTTATCAAAACCAAGCTTGCAATCAAGCTTGTTTTCAGTAGTATACACCTTATTCTAGCTTATCTAGCTTTAGTAAGGTATTTTGTAGCTTAAATCATATCAAAAACTCAAAACACTCCTTGGTCAACGAAAGTCAAAGATTAAAATCCTGTGAAGAATGGTGTTCTTTGGTGTTTGAAGGTTGCTGAGGTGTTGTTTGGGCCTATCTAAAGATAGGCTTTAATCAAATGATCACCTCTGTTTGAGCTGAGGTGTATTTTGTAAGTTCTCATTTTAGTTTTTCAACCTTAGTATACTTACTTGCTTGTTTAGTACTCCCTCCGTCCCATTTTATAAGTCCATTTTGTCAATTTGGGTTGTCCCAAATTATATGTCCACTTTTAATTTCAACCAATGAGAATGCTTGTAAGAGGGTGAGAATGAATTTTTATTGGTTAGTATTGTAAGGACCCCACTTTTCTTAAACTTTGTGAAATATAAAAGTGGACTTATAATTTGGGACGGAGGGAGTATATATCTCAGTTGTGTTTGTTTATTTTCTGACTAGTTGTTGTTTATGTTCTTGTTTTAGTGGCCTATTTGATTATTAGTAGTGGTTTTGTAGCTTGCTATTAGAAACTTAATAGTTAATTGCCATATTTTAGCATAATTTGCATTTACATGTTCTTGAAGTTCTGTGTTAAATTTAATGGTTCATTTGGTCTTAAGAAAGCTTAGGGAACCTGTTTAGAGCTTAATATCAGTAGCTTTAAGTAAAAAAACCAAAAACATAGTGTAATTTTAGTTTATAGGAGTGTTTGGTTAATCATAGATTTGCTAGTCTTAGGTGTTTNAAAAAAAAAAAAAACATAGTGTAATTTTAGTTTATAGGAGTGTTTGGTTAATCATAGATTTGCTAGTCTTAGGTGTTTTTCTGCTTGTTTATCTACTTGGTCACCTCACTTAGGTCATATTAAAGCTAGATAAGTCATAAAATTTGCATATATAACTCAAAAAGTCAAAATTGCTCTAAAATCTCATTGATACTTGCTACTTTTGCCTATTGTTCATCTGCACTAGGGTGAGTCTTTGTGTTTTGTGTTTGTGTTTCTGTTTTCAGTGCTTAAACATGATTAATACACACCTAGGAATAGATTTAAGCCACTGAAATTGGTTAAAGTCAACTTAAGTTAGCAATTTAAAAAGTCAAATTCTGCACACTTTAGCCATACAAACCATTTTTGTTTGCTGAATTTAGCTTCAATTGGAGTTCAATTGGGGTGTTAGAATTAGAGCTTTTTGTGTTTTTCCATTTTTTTCTGGGTGAACTAACTTTTGCCCCCTTTATATTCCCAAAATACAGCTTATTAGATTGCTTAATTACTGCTTAAAGTTGGGACTTTACTACATGTTTTTGTCCATATGCATGAACTGATTAAGTGTTTATCTGGATTATTTGTGGGCTTATATGTGTTTAAGAAGCTGAATTGTGCTTATGGAAGTATGTTTAAGCTGTTTGTTGAGTTTAGTGCTTAATTGTTCATGATTGCTTATTTTTAAGTGCTTATTAGATTGCTTTTTGTTGCCATTAGCTTATTATAGTGTAGTAGACTGTCAAATTTATTTTTCCTAGGCTTCTAATTATTATTTAGAATTTCCATAAAAATTTTATAATTATCTAAGGTCATTTACTATTTCTTTTAATTAAAAATAGTTTTTAAGTATTTTTAAATCCTTTTTAATTAATAATAATTCATAAAAAAAGCCAAAAATATTTTTCAGTTTTAAAATTATTTTTAGGTTATTTTATAATTATAAAAATTAAATTTTTATTTTTCTAGCTTTATTTTATATTAAATAGTATTCTAGTATATTTTAAATAATTAAAAATAGTTTTTAATTAATAATAATTAAATAAAAGTCAAAATCATTTTTTTTTTCTTTTTCCTAAAATTTTATTTTGTCATTTAGAACGTAGAAAAATTATTTTCATTCCCATAGGTATAGTTTTGCCTTAAATTCACTTTTTATTTCGCGCATTTACGTTTATTTTACGTTTTATTTTACGTTTTTAGGTTTTAATTACGTGCTTTACTTGCTTACGTGTTTATTTGTGCTTTTATTTCATTATCATTAGTGTAATTCTCATCATTATCATTTTTACCCCTTTTCATTACACATTTTCGACACGATTATCGATTTTTCATTCACACCTTCACACGGAACGACCTCGGGTTATCCGTATTTCCTTCGGATTTCCTTGGAGAATATATATACTATAATTGCTATACCAATTACCTGTGGTGGTAGTGTTGTGATCTTATGCTTGACATACTTAAGACTTTATATGATGTGAATGTAGAGATATTTGGCTGGTGTATATACGTGAGCAGGCCTAGAGAGTCATGCAAGTAGTGAAGAGCGCATAAAAAGCAAAAATTTACCTGTGAAATACCTGACATAGGTATTGTAGTGGGAATGATAGTGGTGAGATTTTATGGGTGGTTACATAGGTTACGAACGTAGAACCCTCGTTAACGGTTTTACGTCGTAACCTTGTAATTGGTTACGTCGTAACTTCTTTAGACCACGAAAATCTTCTAAGTCTTGGAAACATCTGCGGTGTAACCTCTAAAGGAGTTACGCCGTAACCTTGGTCAGCGTTGACTTTGGTCTTCTAGTATAAATCCATGTTACGGCGTAAGTAGAGTATGGATTTATGTCGTAACCTTTGTCTGGTCAACATACTCTTATGTATTTGCATTAAAAACCTTCCAAATTCGCGTCTCTTCATTCCAATGCTCATTAGTAACCTGAAATTTGTGTTCAAAAAAACTAAAAATGAAATATAAACGAATGACAGTATATATTCAAGTAAATTGACACTAATGATGAGCATATTAGGGGAAATTGACACTAAAATATCAAGACTATTTGATGTTATCAAACACCATGAATTGTATAAACAAAAGCTTGAGCAAATGAAAATAACTTATGTTTATTATATATATGAACATGGTTACACAATCTTGACCATGATCAACTAATAATACCCATTTGTACATTACGACTGTAATAGTCTCACTTTAGAGGTTGAAGGTGAAGGATTTTACGAGAGATATTTGCGGAATACTATCTCTAGTAATGACAAATGCTTCTCTTCAAGTTATGAAGAGGGAGATTCCACAGAAGAGGAAGTGTGTTCTAGAGGTGGAATCTATTACCTATCACTACTACTAACCTCCCTTTAATAGACAAAGGGAGATACACTGTTAGTAGTTGCAAGAATAGTAATAACTAAACTAGAAGCAAACTGGAAATAAAGGTACACGTGCACATGTGTGGCTAGGGTTGCTTTACTGTGCTGACATCTCTGGTACATGCAAGTTGCTTTCCCTGCTCTCGATGAATCCTTATCTTCCCAAGCATTTTCCCGCTTTGCTTTAGCTCAATGTACTCCTGCCTAAGGATGGCTGAGTACTTCAGTCAGCTACAAGGATACACTTTACAAGTATGTTGAAGGAATACTCTGACTGTATCTGATAAGTGCAATTGGTTCATCTGCATGGCTTAAGATGATAAATCATTATCAGAGACCTAAGGGCGGTTGTCAGTCCTTGAGGTCTCAGGGGTTTTTCTCACTTCTCTGCCCTTTGTTTTAGCTGACTCCGTTATCAGGTTACAAAGTTTTCAATCAGTTTTAGACTTTTTCTCTACAAAGTACTACTGTTGTAGCTGAGAAGTTACACAACATATCTGATGTGTTTATCATCAGGTATGTGAATACTCAGTGAGGCCTTTTAGACCGTTGTCCTTCCATTTCAGTGGTCGTTTACTCTGATTTCTCTAAGGTTCACTCAAGGTGTTTCACCTAGGAGTCTTTTGGATAGCTGATGATGTTCAGCTAATCATTCAGTCAAGGATAAACTTTGTTCTTTGATTTATCTTTGATCACGTTTGAAGTGTATATCAAATAAATACAAAGTAGACGTGAGGGGAATTCACTAATCAACCTTTGTGAAAAGGCCGACTTGAAAAATCCGTGAATACAATATATATATATATATATATATATATATATATATATATATATATATATATATATATATATATATATATATATATATATATATATATATATATATATATATATATGTGTGTGTGTGGTGTCGTGTGTGTGTGTGTGTGTGAGAGAGATACCGGGCAAGTGATTACCCGAGTCGTGTCCCAGCGAGGTGTGAATCGAGGATATCGTGTAAGATTTGAGATTAAAATGCTTGTAAGGATGATTGAGAGATTATTTGGTGTTGTGGAACAATTACGTAAAGCAAATAAACTAAAAACGCGCGTTTTAATTAAAAATAACGTCAACGCGCAAAAATAAAAATAAATTCTAAGCCCTACTAGTCCTATGGGCATACAAGTAATTATCCTACATACTAGATGACAAAAGAAAATTTTAGAAAAAAATAAAATTAAAAATTTAATTAAAATTCTAATTATTATGAATTAAAAACTATTTATCACTAATTAAATTCTAATAAATATTAAAACTATTCTAAAAAATCTGAAACTTTTTTTAACAAATACTACAAGTTAATATTAACCTAAGAAAAATATAAAAAGGGGTGGCACAGTGCAAAAATAAGCTAGGAAATAAGCAATCTAAAAACTGATAAGTAAAATAAGCAAAACAAATTACACTATAAGTATCAAACTAAAGATAGCATAACAAGAAACATAGAGTAGAGCAGATGGTAATGGGGTGGTATGTTGTGAGCCAAGGGACATAGGTTCGAATCTTGCCCTTGGCCTTTTTGAAAACTATTTTTTTTTTCAAATTTCTTTTTGCAGAAACACTTAACACAAATTATTAAGCAACTTTAAAAAAATGAGTAGTCACAACTAATCTAAAAACAATATTATAACAACAATCAACAACAAGAATCAAGTAGAAACGACAAAATCAACAACCTCAGCTGCTTCAGATGTAGCAGCAGGAATGGGGTGCTAAGGGGCAAACTAAGCCAACAAATAAGCAGGAACAAGCAAACTAATTATCAACCTAACAACTCAGTTCAATGGGCTATCCAAAATACCAGAGATCAAGGAAATTGACCTAATAACAAGCAAGTTATGGGTCCTAAAAAACGGGTCAAAACTAAAAACCAAAGGTGCAGGGCAGAAGTAAGGCCAAATGGGTCAGTTTGTGATCAATTCTACCCAACCAAATGAACTTCAAAACAGGTTTTTCTTCTTGATTCAGAAAGACTAGCAACAAATGATCACAAATCATCAACTTTTATTCATTTCCAAACTGTTTAGAGTTCTAAATTTGATAAAGAAATCTGTCCCATTTTCACTGTTAAGAAAACTTTGACTTTTCCAATTTTTGGGAAAAGTTGACTAAAATGAAATTTAATTGATCCTAGATTGCTAATTATGATGTATTAACCTAAAATGAGACTAATTTAAGTAAACTAAACAAGTTTTATACCTAAATGAAGATTATGCAACCTCAAATTCCTAACAGTTATTCAGATGCCAAGATTACAAGATGACTTTTACTTTTTAACTAAAGAGAAATGTTTTTTGTGTTCTAAGTGTCCTATCTGCAACTAATGAACACTGTCTAAACTGAATGTAATGACTAAAGCAAGCCTGAACATGGATTTTAAGCTTAATCCAAACACCACTTCAAAATTAGTTTTAGAAACTTAATGAAGCAAATGAATTAATTAAGCTATGAAACTGATAATTTAAACTTATACTAGGCTAAAATAAACATGAGCAAGCAGAAACAAACAATAAATAACAACTATGACTAAGATCACAGATTATGCTAAAAAAATATGGAAAAGTTCTTACAAATGATCCAATGCTTAGAACCAATGTGAACCAGAACCTTAAACCACAATCCTATGCTCCCCATGGAGCTCTAACCCAAGGCCATCCAGTATCTACCTTGCTCCAACTTCTTCTTATCTTCTCTCTCTCTCTCTCTTTTTTTCTTTTTCTTTTTTTGAAACTGAGAAAGCTTGTATGAAACATTTGGAAACAACAGTGGAGCATGAACACTAATTTTTGCTAAAATTTTGAACTTTTAAGGAAAATGAACAACAATCTTGAAATGAAACTCATAACTTGAATTGATTTGAATAAAAAGATTACAAAGCTAATACTAAAGTTACTGAATTTAAAGACATAAGAAAATGATGCCCTTGAAAGCTTTACAATGGTTCTATTTATACTAAAAGTGAAAATTAGGGTTCCACTCTCTCTTGTGCTTATTCTGTGCGAGATAACAGCTGTAAATGCTCCCTTGTGCTTCCTTGAACAAATCGAACTCGTCCAATTAAAATTTAAGTAATCTAAGCCCTCGATTCTGTTTTGGCGCCAAAACTTCTAGGTGGATTGCCAGCGTGGATGGTGTTAGGTAGGAGCTTGTGAGAGGTTGGGGAAGGTGTGAGTGGATTATGCTTTTGAGGTATTGGGGAGAGAAGTGGAGTGTAGCAGAGATGGTGTTAAGGAGGGGGGATTACATGGCGGGTAAAAGGGGTGAAGAAGAAAGGTTTGACTGGTTGACCGAATGGGATAAATAACGGGTTGGGTTTATTTTGGTGTTGGGCCTGGTTTTAGGTTTAGATGTGGTGGGCTTTAAGTGTTTAATTTGATTTAGGTTAAGTAGATAACAAGGGTCCATTTGGAGTTAGCTTATTAAATCACAAGGACCAAACTTGTAATATTCTGAATTTTGGAGGACCAAATCTGCCAAGTTTCCAAAGTATAATCCAAGGGCCATTCTTGTCATGTTTCACTTTTCGAAGGGCCTTTGATGATTAATCTTTAAAAATAGATATCAAGGGACCATTTTTGCCAATTCTTGATTCTTGAGGGACTAATTCTACCAATCTTTGAAAATTGCAATCCAAGGATCATAAGTGTCATTTCTTGATTCCTGGGGGATTGTTCCTGGGGGAATGTTGTTGACTTTTCTTCAAAATAACTCTCCAAGGACCAATTCTGACACTTTCTAAAAGTTGAGGGACTGATTTTGACATTTCTGCAAACTTTGCTCCATTTTTTTATGTTTTCAATCCTTTGTACCTGAAATACACAAAAACACACTCCAAGGATATTTGTAGCATTATATAATCATTTTTGGGTGTTTTGGGTCGTTTTGGCTCGTAAAATAAGGTAAAAGATATGTGCATTTAGACACATATCAATCTTGTTGACTCTGTCAGAGAAAGAGTTTGGATCTATGACGTGATCAGCTATCATGAACTTAAGCTGATTTAATGCTTAAAATACTTGTGAGGGATAATTTGGTCAAATTTGACTCAACAATCTCCCTCTATTTGAACATAAATTAAGCCTAAGTTTTATCTAAAGTAAGTGAGCATACATTCTGATTAATAATCAAGACTGAAGATCTAAACATTTGATTCTAAGTTTTTCTACGTTTATCAGAGGTAAGTGAGCAAACAGGCTTCTTCATACACTCTGATTTACACAAAGTTTATATGTGTCTATTCTAGTGGTCTAAATCTATCAGAGGTAAGTGAGCAAATAGGCTTCTTTTTACAATCTGATTTACAACCAATAATTTTATATATAATTTTAAACAGATGTCTGATGTCTTCAGTGTTCTTCAGATGCTTGGCGTTATCCTTAAGCTAGGTCTTGGGTCTGAGACTTTCAATTCTTGGAGCTTCTCCTTGAAAAGGATGCCAGGCTCTTCTCTTGATTGGAGCCTGATCTTCCATATAAGGTTTTGTCCTTTTGATCTCTAATCAGAGACCAATGGAAGGATCAGGTTATGAGGTATGATAGTAGTTTTTATTAGGTCTTCAGGGGTCAGGGAGATTTTGGAATCAGTCTTGAGGAACTTGGTTCAGAGAAAGGGCACATGTTGGAGTGTGCAGTTGCTAGTAGTGACTAGTATACTATTTTACAACTTTACATTTAAACACAAAAGATAGTGGTATCAATCTATCACTCTTTCTCTGATCTTTTTTTATGCTTTTGATTCTCTTCAATTCCGCATTGATATCTCTGAGTTACAAATCATACCTATTTTTGTTTGGTTGCTGAAGTACAACAAATTATAGAGGTCTTTAGTTTGACACGTTGATATGTACCAAGCATGCCAGACTTAAGAACTTTACAGTCCCTTTGTTTTCAGCTAACTTTGATGATAGATTATTCTAAGTGAATCAGAGACTGTTTTCTCAACTTTTCCTGAATAACAATCTCCCAGAATAGTCTATTTCCAACAAAGAAGGGCCTTTGTTGTTGGTGTCTTCAGGTGCAAATTTCTAAAAAAATCAGGGATTGCCTTTACAGTTTTGACACACCCTGATGAACGTGATGCACATTCCCTGAAGACATATCCTTATCCCTAGGTTCTTCTTTCTTTCAATTGCTTCAATTGCTTTAATTTGCATTTAAGCCGTATGCTTCTTTCTCTCCCTTGGTAGCTCTTGAGAGTAACCATACTCACACGTATGGATGTGTGTCATGGTACACAGATTCTCATGAGAGTCATTCACTCAGCAATTTTCAATATGAAAACATTTACTCAGACAGTTACCCATGTAAATTTGTGCGTTTGTACAATGGCCCCCCACAAGGTGTGAGTGAGTGGGCTGCAAAAGAAGCATTTGAAGCTTCTTGTTATACAGCGGAGTGAGGAAGTACACAGTAGTATAGACAAGAGGCGAAGAGAAGGAACGGAAAGAACATATTTGGTGGGGTCTTTGTTGAGGATCGGGTTTAAGTAGTGCCTCTCGGTGGCTGTTTTGCAAAAAACGTAAACATTAATGGCTGTTTTGCAACAAATTTTTTCTCGTGGTATTCCTTGCATTTTCGGGAAATATTAGGGACATAATTTGCAATTTACCCTAATGTTTATTATTTATTGCTAACATGACTTCCCCCGACCAGCCGAAAGACAGAGCTTCTTTCTATAAACAGAATTATGCAAATATTTATACTCTAGCTCTGGAGTGTGCATCGTTTGGGTAATAAACGAATAAAACGAAAACCGAATCCGAACCGAATCGAAAAAAACGAACCGAATTTATAACCGAACTGAATTTGCCAAAACCAACCGAACCGAAATAAAATTTTAGTTTTCGGTTTGGATATGGTTTTGGCTATCTGAACCGAATTTACATAAATATATATACTTTTTATATACCAAAATACCATTAAAATTTTATCCTAATATAACAATTTATAAAAAATATATAAAAAAAATAAAAAAAAAAAAAAAAAAAAAAAAAAAAAAAAAAAAAAAAAAAAAAAAAAAAAAAAAAAAAAAAAAAAGACAGACACTTTATGCTTGAAATAATTTTTATTTGCCAAAAATCTATCTAATTAAAATTAAAAATATATATATATAATGGTGTAATTCGGGTAATTCGGGTCAATCCGAAAACCGAACCGAATTAAATTCGGTTTTCGGTTAGGTTCGGTTGAATTCTAGTTCGGTTCGTTTTGGTTTTCGGTTAAACCCAGAAAGAATTTAACCGAACCAACTGAACCAATGAACACCTTTACTCTAGCTTTTAAAAATTATGATGCAAATTTATCCTTTTCATATATGGAAAATTACATGTATATCCTACTTAAAGTTAAATATTATGTAAATATCCTTCTCATTTACATAAATATCATTGCCACTTTTATAATTACATCAATGTCTTTTACAAACTTTTGTAATTACATCAATATTTTTTTTTGAACTTTTAAATTCTCATATATATTCAGAAATCAATTAAATTATAATTATATTGATTTTAAATTCAAAAACTATTATTTATCTCTGACATTCAATGTTCATATATATTCTTTTGCCTCGATTGATGAAAGAAAATAATGACATAATTATAAAAGTTTGGATACATATATGAAAGAACATAGTGTTCATATTTATTTATTTGTTCATATATACTTTTTAGTCTCGAGTGATGAAAGAACATGTAGATTTTGGGATATATACGGGAATTTAAAAGTTTGAGAATGATATTGATGTAATTACAAAAGTTTGAGAATAATATTGACGTAATTATAAAAGTGTTATGTAATATCAACTCTAATAAAGATATAAATGTTATTGCCCTTTTCATATATTTTGTGTGACAAATTTACTCTTTTAAAGTTTTAAATACTTTTGATTGAGTTTGATACATTAAAGATGCCCTACCATCTCCTTAAAATAACACCATCTCAGCACAAATACACATGCATACGTGAACACACAACCCATATATATATATATATATATATATATATATATATATATATATATATATATAT
>LBNU01002338.1:63330-80973 GCA_014162995.1 Artemisia annua
TTTTTATAAAACCACACTTAATTCACGGATCAATCTACTCAACAAGCATAATAATGATCTACTCACTACTCATATTAATTAAACTAATAAACACAAATATTTCAACAAACATAAACATATTAATAAACTAATTATCTAAAAGCGAAAAGGATGAGAAAATAGAACCCGATCCAAGAGATGAGACGAATTTAACCACCCGATCTTATAAAGTAAACAAACCATAAAGTTTAATTCTTTAAAATCTCTATTAAAACCAAATAATTAATAAAGCTTGTGACTTTATTAACTAATTAGCTTATTAAGACTAAAAGTAATAAACTTTATTGATAAACTAGCTTATAAGACCCTTAAGCTCCGGCCTTAGCGGTAGAAATGATGAAATAAAGAAAAATCAAAACTTTATTAGGAATAAGCAATAATAATGACCAAATAAGCTATGGAGGAGCTTATTGGTTGATAAAGCTACAAACTTTATTATTAAAAACCTAATAAAAAGCTAAAAGATTGAAACTTTATGATAAAAACTTAATAGATCCAAGAAATTAAGCTATTTTTAGAAGAAAAACTAATAAAGTTGCAAACTTTTTGATAAAAACTTAATAGATCTATGATAAAAACTTAATAGATCTAAGAAATTAGTATTAAAACTACTAGATCTATTAAAATAAACTAATTGATGACTTTATATAAAAGAAAAACTAATAAAAATAAAATATTTTTGATTTTTTATAGAGTAATTTGTAAAATAAAAAGTAGATCTAAGTTTATAAAAAGCTTTTAAAACAAAGTATTAAAAGAGTGTGTATTAAATAAGCTAGATCTAAATAAGCCACTAAAAGCTATTAAGTTTTCATGATTTATAAAAATAAAAGAAAAGAGTAGAAGTAGAGAAAACTAATAATCTTCAAATCTTCAAAATAAATCTTCATCTTCAATAATTTTAATACTAAAAAGTTGGTTACAATAAGCATTCAATAAGCTATCCTATTACAAATATTAAGCTAACCTACTACAATTAATCTAGATCTACTCCTACTACTATGTGTAAAATACACCTACTCCTAATGTCTAATCCTAATAATTTTTGTGTGTGTGAAATCCGAATAGTTATATAGCTGATGGAGATGTATATTGCGTCCAGATTCATCATCCCTTATCCACTCATTTGCTTCTAGATCCTTCTGACACGCAATCATTATCTCGTCATTACTGCCACGTGTCCTCCTCTGATTGGCCAACGACACTGCGACTCTGCCACCTCGTACCTGCCATGTCAGCCTTGCCACCTCGTACTGACTGCGTCATATGTGCCACGTGTCATTCTCCAATTGGTCTGCCGCCTGCCACGTAACCTCGTACTGGTTTTGTCAGACTTTACTGCGCCGCCCTGCATTAATTACATCGTACCAATGATTAGTAATAACGGCGCCGCCGCCACGTGGCGGCAGCTGATTGGTCCACGTCACCTGACACGTCAGCAGATGGGACCCACAAGCTGTTATAGCTCAGGTGGGCCCACTGCCACGTGTCATGCTACTACTGGTCCACGTGGCGACACATGGCATGCCACGTGCCGGGTCGGGTCAGAATCGGGTCTGGGCCGGGTCAGATACGGGTCGGGTCTGCCACGTGTCACCACCTAAGTGGGCCACGTGGCGTGAGGATTAAATACCTCATTAGCAACGAACGGGAGTCGAACCTGTGACCTCTCGTACGAGAGTGAGAGTGTTGGCCATCTGAGCCAAGCATACCCTCATGTTATATATTGCACTATTTTTCTTTTATAGTATTTGAACTCAGTCCAGATTTTAGCTAAATAAAAGGGTCAAACTAAACTTTGACCTGTCAATTTAAATGGGTTAAGGACCCGGTCATAAATTTATAAAAGTACCTCCGGACTCATTTTTTCGTGCTCTTTCCAATGGTGTGCTCGGAGAATATTTTTGACTTCGTCTGAACCTCGAAAAACGTGTAAACGTCGTCGAAACTCAACCAAAAATCACCGTTTTTGCTTTGTTTTCAAACCCTTGTACCTGCAAGACATAATAACACAAACCAAACATATTTGCAATATAATTTAATGTATTTCATGGTTATTAGTCCATTTTAGTGCATTATAGAGTATAAAAATGATGTATGTTTACGCATACATCAACCAAAATTTATCAAATGCAAAAACTACTGCTAGAAGTTCTTTTTCAGTAGTGGTGTAATGTTCTTGGGCATTATTTAAGGTTTTGCTAGCATAGTAAATTGGCTTAAATTTCTTTTCTATCTTTGGCCCAGTACGGCCCCTACAGCATAATCACTAGCATCACACATCAGTTCAAAAGGTAGGTTCCAATCTGGCGAGATTATAATAGGTGCAGTAGTTAGTTTTTCTTTTAGTATATTAAATGCATTTTTGCAATCTTCAGAAAAATCAAACTTTGCATTTTTTATTAACAGTTGAGTCATCGGCCTAGATATCATTGAAAAATCTTTTATGAACCTACGATAAAATCCAGCGTGCCCTAAGAAACTTCTAACACCTTTTACATTAGTAGGATAAGGTAATTTGGCAATTACATCTATTTTAGCTTTGTCAACTTCTATACCTTCTTTAGAAATTTTATGTCCTAACACAATCCCCCCTCTAACCATAAAGTGACATTTTTTCCAATTAAGCACAAGGTTAGTTTCTTCGCATCTAGCAAGCATTTTATCAAGTTTAAAGAGACAATCATTAAATGAGTTACCAAATACCGAGAAGTCATCCATGAAGACTTCCATAAAGTCTTCTACCATATCATGGAAGATAGCCGTCATACATCGTTGGAAGGTTGCAGGAGCGTTACATAATCCGAACGGCATTCTTCTATAGGCGAATGTTCCATAAGGGCATGTGAAAGTCGTCTTCTCTTGATCTTCGGGAGCAATGGGTATTTGGAAGAAACCTGAAAAACCATCTAAAAAGCAATAATAATCATATCTAGATAGTCTTTCCAACATTTGATCAATAAATGGAAGAGGGAAGTGATCTTTTCGCGTAGCATCATTGAGTTTGCGATAATCGATGCAAACTCTCCATCCAGTAACAGTCCTTGATGGAATTAGCTTATTATCGTCATTGAGTACCACTGTCATTCCCCCTTTCTTTGGTACAAAGTGGATGGGACTGACCCATGAACTGTCAGAAATTAGGTAGATAAGTCCAGAGTCAAGTAATTTCACAATTTCATTTTTCACCACATCTTGGACTTTTGGATTCAAACGCCTTTGGNAAGGGCATGTGAAAGTCGTCTTCTCTTGATCTTCGGGAGCAATGGGTATTTGGAAGAAACCTGAAAAACCATCTAAAAAGCAATAATAATCATATCTAGATAGTCTTTCCAACATTTGATCAATAAATGGAAGAGGGAAGTGATCTTTTCGCGTAGCATCATTGAGTTTGCGATAATCGATGCAAACTCTCCATCCAGTAACAGTCCTTGATGGAATTAGCTTATTATCGTCATTGAGTACCACTGTCATTCCCCCTTTCTTTGGTACAAAGTGGATGGGACTGACCCATGAACTGTCAGAAATTAGGTAGATAAGTCCAGAGTCAAGTAATTTCACAATTTCATTTTTCACCACATCTTGGACTTTTGGATTCAAACGCCTTTGGGGTTGAACAGTTAGTTTGAACTCATCCTCCATGAGGATCTTATGCATACAGAATGACTGGCTAATTCCCTTGATATCATACATTTTCCATGCTAGTACTCCTCTCCGTTTATACAACACCTGCAAAAGAGATTCTTTCTCTTTTGGCGTTAAATTAGATGCAATAATAACGGGTGAATTAGTATTCCCATTTAAATAAGCATACTCTAAAGTAGAAGGAAGATCCTTAAGTACAGGTTTTACTTCATCAATTTCATTAGCACTAGCGGAATAAACATGTTCTTTTATGACTTCGCTGTTGTTTTCAGATAGATGTGCCGTATTGAGTTACAAACAGCAGAATCAACAGCGAAGTCATTAATAAAAGGATTTTCATCAACTTGATCTTCTATAGCAATAGTTTCTTCTAAATTTTTTAGTAGAAAAGAATCAAGTAGATCGTTTTTTAATAGTTCTTGAGTAAATTGATTAATCGTGTCATCAAAAACATCGACGTTATAGCATTCGTCATCTTCGGAACTATTTTTACTCATAGATTGTTTCATATTAAATTCAACCTCATCTTTACCTATTGTAAGAGTTATCTTTTTATTAAAAACATCGATCATGGCTCTAGCAGTAGCTAAAAAGGGTCGTCCTAAAATAATAGGCGTCCTAGAATTTTCAGGCATATCGAGGATAACGAAGTCAACAGGTAGTTCAAATTTATCAACTTTTATTAATATGTTTTCAGCTATTCCTAGTGGGTATTGCACTGACCTATCAGATAGTTCTAAGCACATCCTAGTAGGTTTGGGTTCACCAAGGCCTAATTTTTCATACATAGCAAATGGCATAAGACTTATACTAGCTCCTAGGTCGGCTAAAGAATTTCCAATAAATAAATCTTTAATTTGAAAAGGAATAGTGAAACTCCCTGGATCCTTTTCTTTAGATGGGAGCTTGTTGAGCAAGGCTGCTGAGCTTCTTTCCCCCATAGTAACATTGCAGGCCTCTTCAAGTTTGGACTTGTTGGTTAGCAAGCTCTTCAGATATTTAGCATATTTCGGCATTTGCACTAGGGCTTCCATAAGTGGTAGCTGTTTGAGATTTTCCAGGAACTTCCTTTGATAGGAATCTTCTTTCTCCTTCCTCACCCTATGTGGAAAAGGAAGTGTTGATCGCTTTGGTTCTACAGAAGGTTCTTTTCTGATTTCGGGTTCTGGATTAGTTTCATTTGGTTGTTCTTGCTCAAATGGTACAGTTCCAGGGGAAATGTTGTTTGTGTTGTTATCGTTAGGCGTTTCTCCAATTTAAAAGGTTGATTTACCGCCTCTAGTCGTAATTCCTTTCAGGTCGTGCCTTACCAAAAGAACCTTGTTAAGTATTGCTGACAATTGGTGCACTTCAATTGCCAGTCCATTGATCATATTGTTTTGTTCCTTTAGTAACAGCTCGTGACTAGCCTTAAATTCATTGATAAAATTCTTTGCTTCATGATGTTCTTTTTCATTTGCTTGAGCGATTACAAGTGCGAACTCTTCAATGGTAAGGTTTCTTCGAGGTTTTCCGAACCAGTTTGGGAAAATATCAAACATCGTTCCTGAAAGTCAAAACAAGTAGATTTCAAAGTAAAAACTTCCAAAAGTACAGGTAGTGTCAATATTTTCTGTTCGGGAATAAGAAGAGTAAAAGTTGCTGATATCTGCAGACGATGCGCCGTATCCCTGAAAAAGGATACGCCGTATCTTATTACGTTAAAATTAAATCAGACTTTTATTTAGAAAATAGATACGCCGCTTTTGAATTAGAATGCGCCATACCTGTCGAATATAAAAAATCAGTTATATTTTCAAAAATTAAATGCGCCGCATAAGCAGAAGCTAATGCGCCGTATTTTCGTTACGTTACAAAATACAAGATTTTTGATTCAGTAGATGCGCCGTATCGATAAAAATCGATGCGTCGCTTCTGTTTAATTAATTCGAAAACTGTTTTTAATTTAAATATTAAATACGCCGTATCTGTGAAACAGATGCGTCGCATGGCGTTAGGGTTTCGAAAAATTCTTATTAAAAACAGAATACGCCGCATCTTGAGGAAAAGATACGTCATACTCGAATTATTAAACGCGTTGTATTTATAAAATTAAAATGCAATACGCCGCATCTTTGAAACAGTTGCGCCGTATCGTTTGTATCAGCACAATACAACGACAGCAGTTAGTACTAAAATTAAAGAAAAATAAAATAAAAAATAAAAAGAAAAATTACAGAAAAATAAAACCAAACAAAAAACAGTAAATATGCAAATTATACAATGAATGCAATATAATTAATATACAACAAGTTAGTGGTTAGAGTCTAAAAACCTAATAAAAAGAAAATCTAATTAAATTACTAATCAAATTAATAGACAAATACAATTCACTCCCCGGCAGCGGCGCTAAAAACTTGATGTGCGTGATGTGTCGTTGCGGTTTAGCAGTGTTAATGCCTACTCAAGTTTTACATTTATATTTAGCCGACTTATCAATAACACACACACTTAACGAGCAGTGTACCCGGTCAGTTTGTATATAATGGTAAGTAGAGTGTCGATCACTAAGAGTACAACGATTTATCTAATTAACCTAATAAGTATTTTAATATCCTAAGTTAGTTTTACAGCCTAATCTAACGCAGAGGGCTTTAGCCTGAGAGACTGGCACGGATTAGTTGAGTTAAACAGTAAATTAAACTAACGAGTATGAATCAGTGAATAGCATACACGTTGATTGGTTTCAAACAGTCAGACAATATTGACCAATGTGAATGGTCAACAAGGTCAAACAGCTTAGGCCAAACCTCCCTGGAATATAGTGTTTTCCTGGGTTGTTAAGTCCCAACGAGGTGCATAAAGGTATTTAAACGAATCTGTGATCGGGTGATTATGAATAGAAAAGGGTTTGAGTGATAGAACAAAGGAAATATAAAAAAAAAATGACTTAAATGAACAATATCAACAAGCACGTGAAATCAAATTATTTAAAAACGTTTAACAACTTAAAAACGTACATTTAAATTAAAATAAACGTAAACGCACAAAATAAAAAGTGAAAAGTGAACAATATAAATCCTACGGATGTGAAAATTACTTTTTTACAAATCTAATGATAAAAGAAAATTATTGGAAAGAGAAAAATATTTTTTAGACTATTTAATTATTTATTATTAGTTAGTAACTATTTTAAACTATTTAAAATACCCTAAAATACAATTAAATACAAATTTAAGTTAGAAAAATGAAAATATACTTTTGAAAAATCTAAAATATTATATAACTAATTTTAAAACTGAAAAAAATATTTTTTTAGGCTTTTTATGTATTTTTTATTAATTAGTTACTATTTAAAATATATTAAAATGCAAGAAATTATGAAATAAAGCTAGAAAAATAAAATTATAACTTTTAAAAATCTAAAATAACCTAAAACTTATTTTAAAACTTAATTTATATTTTTTACACTTTCTTATTAAACTTTGACTATAAATATTTTTGTTTGTGATATATAATACTTGATGAAAAATATATGAATGGATTGTGTTTTAAATGTATTTTCATTTAGTATAATTTTCATCAAGTATTATATGACACAAATAAAAATATTTATGGTCAAAGTTGAACAAGAAAGACTTAAAAAAGTCAAAGTGGACACTTATTATGGGACGGAGGGAGTATTTATTATTAATTAATTACTAATTAATTACTAATTAAACTAATTTAAATTATTAAAAATACTAAATGAAAAGAGAAAATTATGAAAATTTTATTAAAATTACTTTATACTAGCATAAACCTAGGAAAAATATAAAAACATGCAAGTGCTTAATGAAAAAGTTGGAAAATAAGCTAAAAAGCTAAAAAAAATATTAAATATAAGCTATCACTTAATTTAAAATGATGTTTTTCTGGATTTTCTTTTAAAAAACTATTCTACACTGAAAATAAACCAACTTTAACAAAGACAAACTTTGTGGAACTAAAAAATAAGCTCTTTGCGAGCTTATTTCTTTAACAGTGCACTTTAATGGGTAAAAGTGGGGTATTAAGCTTGAATAAGCTTACAACAAGCTACCAGATGAGAACAAGTAGCAAAATAGGCAAGATACAAGTAAGTGCTCACAAAATGGGCTGAAACACACAAGCTATACCACAGAATAAGCTGAAAATGCAAATAAGCAAATCCACCCCAACCTGTTTAGCCAAACAGGTCTGCAAGTTATTTGGAGGCTAAATTTAGCTTATCAAATAAGCTATGAAGCCCAGGGTAAGCCTGAATTCTAAAAGTTGGGTGTATGGGCTTTCCAAAAAACCAATTGACACAAGCTACCTCCCACAGACAAGCTCTACAAGAGCTTGAGAAGATGAGCTTCTATACTGATTGGGTTGAGAGGCAATATAAGCAGTCTGAATAAGCAATAAAAAGGAAACCAAGCACATGCGATAAAAGCTTGCCAGGAGGGCTAACTAAAATGTCCAAGATTAGGTAATAAGCTCAAGGACTAAGCTTATTGTAGCATTGGGAAAAATGGTTCAGTTAGGCTAAGTACAAAGGTGAGTTATGTGAAATAAGCACAATATGCACAAGAGACAAAACCAACACAAGCTCAGTAAAAAACAATCACAAATAACATAATACAACTAGAACAAAAATCAAGCAAGCTATGATCAAGCAGACAACAAAATCAATAACCTTAATTAACAAAACATTCAGCAGCAACAGTGAGCAAATAAGGCATTTTAAGACACAGAATAAGCTAGCAAACAGGCCACTGATGCCAAACCAAATAATGATCAAACAAACCAGGCTAACAGGCTACACAAATCACCAATTATCAAGCAAAGTTCTCAAATAATGAACAAGTTGTGGGCTAAAGAAAAATGGGTCAAATCTGTAAAGTCATGGCACAGGGGAGGTAAAAATTCAACAGGGCCACTTTGAACAAGAGTCTCTATGAGCAAATGATGTTCAAAATCCAAATTTCTTGTTGTTTTAGACTCACAAGCAACCAAATGACATAAAACATCAAGAAATTCCCATTTTCAATCCATATTCAACCATACACAAGGCCTGGAAAATTGATTCATTTTGACAATTATGGTATTTTGACTTTTTCAGTTTTTATGAACTTTGACCAATGTGAGATTTAAAACTTCCTAGACTAAGGTATACTAGGCTAAATTGAAACTAGTTTAAGCTATAAAAACAACAAATACAACTGTTAATATGAATATGCTAACTAATAAATTACACAGTGAACAACTAATGAGAGTTGAGCTTGATTTGACTATCCAAACAAATGACCCACTGGTTTTATGCCTAGACTAACCTAACTAGACCTATTGTGACATATTTTAACTAAAATCAACAACAGATAACAGTTGCATATCAGAGAACTCAACAAATCCAAACACCCCTTCATGTAACTATTTCAAAGATTTTAAAAGCAAATGAGAGATTGAGAACCTAAGACTGAACCACAAAGATGAAATATGATGTAATAAACCTATTTAAGCACAAATGCATCAATAATAACAACAAAACACCAAGAATCACTAACAAGCTAATTGTGGCACTGATAATGAGAAACAAAGCAACAATGGATTTCAATGAACAAACATGACCTTATTCAACACAAACCAACTTAGACACAGTAAGCAAACACAGAAACATTAAGATCAAACATATTAACCTATGCTACAGTAACATTCAAGAAATTTAGAAAAAGCTTACAAAGTGTCCTGTGAGCATTCAAAACCAAGAACCATGAACAAAACTATCCTATTGTCTCCCATGAGACTCTAAACCATGGTCTTCCAATTTCCACCATGCTCCTTGCATTCTCCTTCTTGTTTCTTGATTTTTTTTTTATTTATTTTTGATTTTCACTATTTTTTTGTATTTCTATGTTTTTTGAATAAAACTTGTTGAACTGATTCTAAGCTTATGACTTATTAGAAAGCTAAATTGAGCATATTAGAACAGTAAACACCCTTTTTTAAACAACAATTAAGTTAAATGGATAACTTCAGTGTTTTTGCTAACTTTGAATTCAAACAAAGAAAATTGGGTTTTTATTAACTAAAACTGAGAACTACACTGATAAAGCTTAGGATACAATTGGCAAGCTAAATTAACACTTGAAAATTAACATTACTAAAATTCGACATTAACATTTAAGCTAAAAAAAACTACACACTTCATCTCTGCTTCTCTTTTCTTTTATAGTGAACCTTTAGGGTTTGTGGACCCCTATGATCATTTCCCACTTCACTTGATAGCCCTTGGATGAGTCAAAATGATCCCAGCCTTTGAATCCAATTTGACTCCAAAATAAAAAAAATTGCCAATTGGGCTGTTTGCTTGCAAAGGAGGGTGTAATTAATTGTTATTGTTTTGTTAGGTAATTGTGGTGGGTTGGGCGGTGGAAGAACGTAGAGGAGGAGGTGACAGGTTGCAGGGTGCAAGTTGGGAGGGAGAAGGGTGGAGGTTTGACTTGTTTACTATGGGGAGTGATTATTATAACGGGGGTGGTGTTTTGTTTTGTTGCTGGGCCATGGAAGGATTAGGCCAAGGGAGTTATAAGGTTGTGTTTGTTATTGGGTTGGACTGGATTTGGTTAGTAAAAGGGTTGGGTTATAAAGGGTTAAAGGGGTAGTGGTGTTGTTGGGTTAAGTAAACAAAATATGGTCTGTTTGGTTTGCTAAGTATCNCGGGGGTGGTGTTTTGTTTTGTTGCTGGGCCATGGAAGGATTAGGCCAAGGGAGTTATAAGGTTGTGTTTGTTATTGGGTTGGACTGGATTTGGTTAGTAAAAGGGTTGGGTTATAAAGGGTTAAAGGGGTAGTGGTGTTGTTGGGTTAAGTAAACAAAATATGGTCTGTTTGGTTTGCTAAGTATCACAAGGACCATTTTTGTAATTCACCGAAACTTGAGGACCAAACTTGCCAATTTCCCAAGGTTATCCCAAGGACCATTCTTGCTACATTGTAATTCCTCAAGGTCCTTTGTTGTTAATTTCCCAAATTAAAATTTCCGGGGACTAGTTTTGCCAAATTGCAAACTTGAGGGACCAAACTTGTAAATTCTTCAAACTTTTTCACACAAGGACCAATTATGACAACTTTTGAATTCCCAAGGACCTTTGTTGACTTTTCTTCCAAAACAAATGCTCAGGGGCCATTTCTATCAATTTCCAAACTTGAGGGACCATTTCTGCTAATTCCACAAACTTTTGCTCCTGGCATTCTGTGATTCCCCAAGGCATATTTTGACAATCTGAGCTCCAAAATGGTAATTTACTTCCCCGGCTCCGGCTTTTGACACGTTTTCCAAACTCGTGCTCGTTTTTGTCCTTTTTGGCATGTTTCATGCCCGTTTTCTGAAATATCTGTACCTGCACGATCACAAACACAAAAACACAATATCTTTGGCATTTATGGTTAGTTTGTGTCTGTTTTGGTCTTAATTTGGCCAAGAAAAGATGTGTGAATAAGTACACATCACACATACACAGATAGATAATAGAAACAATAAGAACACGTGTCCTGATAATTAAGTAGCTCGTCACTTATTTTATTGCTAGTTTTATATGAAGTGTATGTAATTAAATCTTTCTCGTTGGCTCTAATCACATCGGCGGGTCTACCCTTAATGATTACTTATGTCTATCCTATTCATCCAAAGACGTCAGATAAAATAGGCGAGGAAGGGGCATGGCGACCCAAGCAAAGCTCAGCAAGACACAGAGGTTATCAAAGCACTAATATAAGTCACCAAAGACATCATCATATAAACTTTAATTGATGGGAAAGCAATTTTAAGAGGAATGCATGATTTTCCGTAGTCACATACATTTGCCCATCTATCCTGATGAATTGAAGTGTACTATTACAATAAAACAAAACTACTTAATGAATTAAATACACGCAGGACCTTCTTACAGCTCTAATATCTTCATTCGGGGTGTGTCTTGTGTTGCTTCTTCGACTAAACTCGGCTCCTTAGGGTTTTGTTGCACATTAAATTCGTCTAGGTCTTGGGGTATTTATAGTTTCTGTCTTAGGGTACGATGCGGCGCATTTAATGAGCAGATGCGGCGCATGTACTTAACTTCGCGTGGGGTCCAAGATTAATATATTCTGGAATATTCGTACACCGCCTTAAGGTGCGGCGTAACTTGAAACTTTATGCGGCGCATGTCCTTCAGTGTCTTGGATTGTATATGGTGAAGTTTTGGTAGTGATACGCCGTATGTCAAAAGTATAATGCGGCGTATCTGGAGTAGAACAAGCTTGATCTTCTTCGTTGACCAAAGTTTCATAAGCGGCGCATGGTAGAATTCCATGCGGCGCATTCTTCAAAGTCAGGCAATGGACTTCGAATTCATCTAAGTATGATATTGCGGCGTATCTGTTGAGAGAGGTACGACGCATCTTCTGGATTTCAGTAGACTTTTGATATCTTGCTCGTTTTGCTTCATAATTAGTCCAAAATCGCCAAGTTTCACCTATTACCTGTTTTTACCTGAGAATCACTAAAGTAAACATTAAAGTACCGATTCTCATACATAATAAAGTAAAACAAGTCAAATAAATAGGATAAATGATGATAATAAAATGTACTTATTTGAGTTCATCACTAACGCGAGGCAATCAACTCAATAAGAGACAAAAAATCAACATTCAACAATTAGATTTCATTAGATCTAAGCAACACAAAAATAAACTTGAGCTACCACGTTAAAGCAAAAAAAAGATAAACACATAATCAAACAATACATAGACATATCGAATGATTAAAGGGAATACTTAATTTTATTGAAACATGAAGTTAAAAGGCTGTAAAGCCTTATAATGGCTGCAAAATTCGTCTAGGATTTTCCTCTCCAAAGTGTTACGCGAATTAAAGAAAAAATGCGAATGTATATATAGATTTAAAAATGTGACGGCGTCACCTTATAGGTAATGATGTCGTCAGCTTGCAGTGTTAGGGTTTTGTCTTGTGCAAGTCGCCGTTATGACGAAGTCGTATTACATCCTTTGACGCCATCTCTTATTGTCTTAATACGTGACGCCCATCTCCAACTTACACCTGACGCCTGATGCGAGTTTTGCAACCTCACAAAAGGTTTTACCACTCAAGGTATCTTGAGAGATCTTGCAATCTTCCAGGCAGTGTACATGATCATTGTAGTGTAGTATAGGTATGTCCGGGGGATTGATCGTTCTCTAGGGGAAGTGTCGTTAGGATTGAGGTGTAGGTCAACTAGGTCTAAAGGTGAGGGATGATTCTTTTTGGTATTTTTATATTTTATAAAAGGCAGTAAAAATATCAGGTATTGGAAGAGAGGACGGAATTAGTTGCTAACCAACTAACCCAAAACTATTAATTAAACAAAATAAAATAAAATAACAAGAAAAGTAAAGTGGCGTACTTCGTATAATGAGACAAACGTGTTTACATAGACTTAATTACTCCCTAGTTATCTCTTGTTGACTCGTTGAATGTCACAGTGCAATTGTTTTAGTTGAAGCGTTGTATTCCCTAATACCAGTCGTGGGGTGTGCACAACCTACCCCAACTCTATGAATATTAGCTTCTTCTTATGACGACACGTTTAGTATCTTGTCATAGAATCATTAACCTCTACTCATGCATTAAATACAACAAATAAAACCGTAGTGCCATTCGATTACGTTTCTTAAGATGTTCAAACTTGTTACACAAAGGAGATTAGCCAGTTTTCTTAAGCCTAACGCGAGTCAATCAACTAAACAATAGACAACTAATCAACAATTAATAATTAGGTTTCATTATATTTAAGCAAACACAAAGTAAATTAAGCTAGCATGTTAAAAGGAAGAAAAGCATAAAAGATAATCAGACAACACATAGACATATTGAATGATTAAAAGTTTACTTATCTTCAATGAAACATGAGAGAAAAGAGGGTTTGGGAACCCTTGAAATCTCAGAAAATTTGTCCTAGGGTTTGTCTCCAAAGTTGCACACTTAATGAATGAAAAATCCTAAACTATATATAGATTTTACAAGCTGACGGCGTCAGGTTATAAGTCCTGACGCCGTCAGAACGCCGCGATTAGGGTTTCGTCTTGTGCAAGAATACTTTTGATGTCGTCACGTTGTAAAGTCTCTGAGCCGTCTCGTGTTATCTTATAGCCTAACGGCCTCACGTGTTTTGGGGTTCGAAAGTGTTAAAAGGATTGGTTGGTGAAATAGTGATGGGTTTCAGTTGATGATGTGGGATTTATGGTGAAGTAATAACGTAATTAGGTCTTGTTGATTACGGGTTTGATGTTATTGGTCTGTTTTCGAATTCCGGATGTTAAGTGAACATGATCATAGTGTGTACTTGGGGAGTGATAAGGATGGTATTTTGACTAGAGTTATAAAGGTTGAGAATGGGTATGATAAAAAGTTCGAGTTAGGTACACTAGCATATAAAACGTCAGAGGCACTAAATGTATTCTCTGAGCCTAAGAGCAAAAGTAACCAAATGAGTTCCTGACTCTGAACTTAAGAGTATCTGAAACAAAACATACCC
Organism: Artemisia annua; assembly: GCA_014162995.1. Classification (NCBI taxonomy): domain Eukaryota; kingdom Viridiplantae; phylum Streptophyta; class Magnoliopsida; order Asterales; family Asteraceae; genus Artemisia; species Artemisia annua. The sequence goes on from LBNU01002338.1 coordinate 77,567, forward strand.
TGAACATAATACATAGTTAATAGATTTTGTTAAAAAGGGTTGTGATGGTAGTAGAGGGTGGCGGTGTTGGTTGTGGGGTGGTAGAGGGTGGTGGTGGTGGAGGGTGGTGGTGCTAGTGCTGGTCATGTGGTGGTAGAGGGTGGTGGTAATGGAGGTGGTGGAGGGACATTAATTGCAAATGAAAAAATAATTGTAGGATGAAAATGAGGGTAAATTAGTCATTTCACATGCCCACTAACGGGGAAATTTAACGATCGTTAGCAAAAAGGGGAATTTGCAACTACAGTAGCGCCTAAGGGGCATTTTTCGCAAAAAAAACCCGAAACGTTAGATACACAGCTCGCAAAATTTCAAAATTAGACACATTTCTCGCAAAAATGGCAAACGTTAGGGACATTTTGCAGTTTACTCTAAAATAAATGAAAATTGTTGTTTAAATATTGGGATAATTCCAAAAATGACCAAGTTGCCCAATCGATGGGGAATTTTGACCTTAGATTTGAAAATTCTTATTTTGACCACTTACCTCGGTTGCCCAAAACGTGTCGCCCCTCATGGGACGCCAAGTGTCCCAAGTTGCCCAAAACTTGTCGAAGTTGCCCAAAAATTTGCCAGTTGGCATCCCCCAGTTGAATGTTGCGTTGGGCAACTGGTCAAAATAAGAATTTTCAAATCGAAGGTCAAAATACCCCATCTATTGAGCAACTTGGTCATTTTTGAAATTATCCCTTAAATATTTAATTAATTTAGTATGTGAGAGAAGGTAAATTAATTAAATATTTATTATTAATTAAATAATAATAAATATTTAATTAATTTATTATTAATTAATTAATTAATTAATTAATTAATTAATTAATTAATAATAATAATAATAATAATAATAATAATAATAATAATAATAATAATAATAATAATAATAATAATAATAATAATAATAATAATAATAATAATAATAATAATAATAATAATAATAATAATAATAATAATATCGGCTAGGGACTTACCGATGTGTGTTGTGCTATTGGCTAGGTGTTCCCCTATTTTCTCTTCAGATGCCGTGCTCAGCTTGTTCCAAGGTCTTTACTAGGGATATTTATGGGGACCATGTTGTATCGTGCGCGGGTATTATTGGTATTAAACAGCGGCATAATGTTGTGCGTGATGTTCTTGTTGACATATGTTCTCGGTCCGGGATTTCGGCACGTAAGGAGGTTGATATTGGGCTTATTGGGGAAAGGGACAAACCCTTACGTCCAGCTGACATGTTACTTTACTCATGGGATGGTGGGCTTGATGTATGTGTTGATCTGACAGGGTCATCGCCCTTGACGCAAACTGGTATGGTTGATTTTGTGCCGGGTCGTGCGGTGATTGAAGCCGCACAACGTAAATGCGTCAAGTACGAGGCTAAATGCTCGGATATGGGATATGGGTTTCTCCCTTTTTCATTTTCTTCTTTTGGAGAACTTGAGAAGGATACGGTGGCATTACTAAAACGTATCCGAAGATTTTCGGTGACTTAAGACATTGGAGCACGTGCTGCTGCTGCTCATATTTTTAGTAGGGTTAGCTTCGCTATAGCTAGAGGAGTGGGGGCTCAGATTGTTTCTCGGCTCCCCACTAATTTCTTGTAAATCCTATAAGTTTCTAATAAAGTGATAATAATAATAATAATAATAATAATAATAATAATAATAATAATAATAATAATAATAATAATAATAATAATAATAATAATAATAATAATAATAATAATAATAATAATAATAATAATAATAATAATAATAATAATAATAATAATAAAATTAAAATAAAAAATTAGGCTACCTCCAGCAGTGACCTTCATCGACCTTCAATTATCTTGTCATCTTAGCTTTCTCCTTCCTTTGACATACATGAAACCTTTTAGACATGGTAAGACGACCTACACTATAAAAAACATACCCTACAAAAATACATTTTAGTTAAATTAACACACACAAACAAGCACAAGAACTCGGTCGTTACCCGATCTTGCTCTTTGAAAAACCACTCTTTAGCTTGCAATGGTGACGACCCTCAGTGACCACATGGTCGACCGACCTATTGGGGTTAGCCTTATATATGGGTTTTGAAAAGACAACTTTCATCAACAAAACATTTAGAGCCCGTTTGGTTTGAATGTATGATTTGCTTTGGGGATAGGATTGGTAGGGGGTTTAGGATTTTATTTGATCACTTCAAATATTATGTTTGGTTTCTTATGGGTTTGAAAGTCATCACAATTAATTATGTTTGGGTTTATTATTTTAGGACATAGTGAATGACTGAGAGCACATACGAGTATCAAAAATCACAACATAACGTATAACATATCATACATATATGGAAGATAATAGGGTAATATTTCAAAATAAAAACATCTATGAAAATCCCAAAGGGTAATACAATACCACATAACATTCTGGGTAATTTTTCTAAGATGACACCTATTACACCCCGTGCCCGCTTTTACCAAAAATTAAAACTTTAAAGCAGAGACGACTTCACTTTAACGGACCCTTCGTTACTCTTTTCACTATTGACAAAAATCTATAACATTTCAGACCTTGAAACATTCAGACCTTGAAACCATTTTTAAATGAAAATAGACTTAATTCCCTTCGAAACGCTGGGTGGCGCAACTCGTAACGACCTACGGTTTAAATGATATGATTTTCCAAAAATTTGACAAAAACTGAAAAACTGACCATTTATGCGGCCAAATGAAATATTCTCATATGGCCGTATGGTCATCTCAGAAACTTACCAATACTCTGACTGGAGCATACAGCCATATGATATATCTCATATGGCCGTATGGTCTCTGCAGAAATTTTAGACTAAACTATATTATGCGATAATTCCGGAAAACCGACTTCTATAACTCAACATAACACCAAAACTTCCAAAATTCATTAACATAACATAATACATCATTTTCATAACCATTCAACCCGTTTGACCCCAAAATGGGTTGAAACACATCTTAATCCAAACACCCCTTTACATATACATAAAACATGTTAACCATTACCATAACACCCATTTGGCATCCAAATCTCTATAACAACCATTTCATACACTTAGACACTTGACGACACATTTACCAAAAACCATTAAAAGACTCACGGGGTTACAAACTTTACACTTGAGCTCGGTGTTCTACCTAAGCTCCTATTACAATACAAACCTTCTACTTGCATAACCAAATCCTTAATCCATATCCAAGCCATTCATAAAAGCATACCAACCTACAAAAAGGTTAAACAACTAAACAATAAGTTTTCGCTTAGTAAGTAACAAGGTTAGAATATGAATAATACATCTATTACTCATACTTGCATCATGAACATACACATAAACTAATACCATACAACCATTAA
>LBNU01002340.1:0-17745 GCA_014162995.1 Artemisia annua
GGAAGATTAATGGATGATGTCTGAGGAAGTTATTATATTCTGGTTATATTTTTTTTTCGTTTTTTTTAAATTTAATGCCACTGAATAGAGGTTTTGCTCTGTTTTTACTTGTGTTTAGATTATACATTTATCCTGTCTTCATCGTCCTACTGTATATCGCATGTTTGATTCTCCATTGCTAATCTATATTTTAAGAATAAACTTGTGTTGTGGTCTATGCCTTGATTTTGAATTGAAACCATTGTTTAAAGTGTGCTACAGTCATTGCATCGAGTCGACCGGGCCACTTTTGTGTTCTTTTTCTTTTCTTGTTTTTTTTTGTTTTTTCATTGTTTCTGTTTCATTTTCTTTTTCAGTCAATGCCCTTCATCTGTTCATTTGTTCACTTCCTGGCTTTATAGTGGCGTCAATATTGTATGTGGATTTGAATATGATCATAACCGTTTGGTGGATTTCTATATGTTGTTTCTAACTTTGTTGACATCTTGGTCTATCTGTTTGTACAATTACTTGCGCATGATTTTTCTGTTTGAACAGTTCTTGACTAAACGTACATGATCATGTGAGTCATTTGACTACTTCTGTTGTCAAATGTGACGTTTATGGTTCGGAACTAGTCGATGCTCACTATTCTGGACATTCTTTGAAAGATTTTATCAGGTGTTTGATTCTGCTTCACTAGTCTCTTCTACAATATATGCGGTGTGTTTATCCGTAACGATGTTTGTTTTTCACTTTTTTTCTGGTTGAAGCTGTCTTCCTATTAGTCAGTGTTATTGAGAGTTCAGTAGAATGGGGGTATCGAGGATAAATTATGGTATAGACGAAGATGTTTATATCTATAGTAGGCAAAGGCTTCACTATATAATGTTATATATGTATATTGTTGTTTATACAGAAAATAAATGTTAGTATATTTATACATAGTGAGAATCTCATTTTGATGATATCTTGAATGTTTGTAACTTTTCATTTGTTGTTATAGAGCATGACTACTTTGTTGTATATGTCAGCAGGGTGGCATGGGTTGGTATCGTTCAGTCTGGTAGAGATACATGTTGTTGTATGTAGAGCACCTATTTATTTGTGGCCTGGTTTCGAGTTTTGGCTCTTAATTTCTCTGGTTTTCGGGGAAGAGTCATGTGTTATCTTTTGATTGTGGGTGAGTCCGGAAGGTTTATGTGATATGGATAAGATCTGCTTGATTTTTAGTGTTATACGTTTTGATTGAAGATTGACTTCTCTTATCTTGTTGGCTAATTGCCTGCCTTCTTCCAGCATGTGTACTGCCAAATTATCTCTTGTTCTTAGTTTCTGTCAGTTGTGTTACTACGTGTTTTGTGACGTGATCTCATCTTTGCGTATGGTTTATTGGTGTCACGATGCGAGTTAGGGGCAATTTTTTTTGTGGTTCTGCTTGATTCTTATTTGTTTATTTGGTCGTTTAAATTTGGGTATGTTTATCAGGCCATCCATAGATTAATAACTGTTTCATTTCTATTCATACTTGGAAGAACGAGCTAATTTTATAGAGTTATGGTCTTTTTATGCATTTTTCTTTTGTCAAGTTTGTTGTTGATGGTTGTTTACATATTAGTCAAATAAACATCAACGATACACATCAAAGGCTGGACCTGATCTTACCTTTATCTAGTTATTATCATTGCGAGCAGTTCTACAACATCATATCTGTGCACATGATCGGGAATTTCGTGATTGGTGTGGTCGTGGTTTACGCAGGCGTCATATCTTAATGATCAGCCATCTTGTATTTCTTTGTTTTGGGTGGCAGCTTTTGTCGTTCTGCTAGAGTTGGTTTATTTATTCCTTTTTCTTAATTTTGAACTCATTTTGTCTGTCTAGTTCGTATGTGTTTACTGCGCTCGAAAAATCATACTAGAAGTTCAGGGCCGCGAGGTGACTGTCGACCTATATGTATACTATGCGGTTATTGATAGATTCCTCCTTTGTTTGAGCAGGTTTGATGCTTACATTGCTGTTTGGTCAAGTATTTCTCTCAGTAATTGTGTTGAGCTAGTATTGATTCGAACGCTGTAAGTTATAGACTAGCCGAGTTTATTTGCTTGCTGGTGTTCATTTCGCACTGCTCTTGTTTGCTTGGAGTACTTGTAAAGCAGCTCCAGTTAATTATACATAGATGCTATGATGTTGGGATACGTTTTCACTGTTCTAGCACCTTATGTGAGTACTTCATCTGCCTTCTTGCTATCAATTGCTATGCACGTTTGAGTTGAAAGTTATACCACCTCCGTGTTGGAATTTGGCATAATTTGAGCATCTGATCTTCACAACTTTTATGGTCTTCTGAACGGGTATGTGGTGTGCTATTGAAGATCATGAATTTGAACTGTGTCCGAGCTCCTATGGTGTTACAGTAGAAGCTAACAAAGCGCGAAGAAAAGTAAGAAATTGGGTAAATAGTGAATGTGAGATAACGTTAACTGTAGCTTTGAATGTTAGTCATGTTTTAATTTTGGTTGATTTCTCTTTGGTTTTTCAGTCGGGGAAAATCGTGAGGGGGAGTTTGTTTATGCTGTGATGATGAATTTGGGTTGGCACTTGTCTGGGTGGGCAAGATTGGGGAGCATGATAGGTTTTGTGATTGTGCTTTGTCTGCGCGCTGTTCACATTTTTGTGAATATCATGGTTTGTACTGGGTGATTTCGTGTCTCTCTTTTTTCTCTTTAGTTTATTTCTTCCGATTAGTTTGTTCTTGCTCTGAATTTTTTTATGATCTGTCTTTATTATATTCGTATTCTCCTTGAACTTAAGCTGCAGGATCATGATCTCTTCTGTTTTTGTGCATCATCTTTTTGTCATTTGTAATATTTTCGTTTGTCTTGATGCGTAAGTTAATACATACAAAACATATAAGGAACACGGTGTATACTATATTAACGGGATCAGCTGGGCTTCATGGCTTTACAGTGTGTGGTTTGGGATATTTATTTCAGAGTTTAGGAATATATAGGTTAAGTAGAAACTGAGAATAAATCAACTCTGATATTACACGATGAGTTAATGTAATTTCAAAATATATGTTAATAATATTATGTTTCCGGTGCTTATACATTTGTTCTATTGTATCCTGCAGTGCTGCTCACACAGGATGCGATATGTTGTCCGTTGGATCGTACTTTGATGAGCTTAGTAGTTTGGTTTAGGTGTGATGTTTGGTAGGCTTAATAAGGAGCTCTATTATTAACTAGAGAATAATGGGCAACCAACTAAATCATAAAGGTGTATTAATCCAGCTACCAACAATATAATGAACCAAATATAAGTTCATGTATTCTATCCATGTTTAGAGAATAGGCTTTTCTGGTATAGTCGTGAAGCCATAGTATCACGCATTGTTGATTGGAATAATGTCTTTGGATAGAATTTTGGTTTGGTATCTGATTAGTGATGTGAACATTACGATGAACAGTATATTAATTATTGGATACAGATTATGTTTATAATAATGAGTGACTAGTAAACGACTATAATAAAGTATTTATAAAGTCTTTGAGAATACTGCCACTTTAGGAGTCTTCATCACGTCCATCTTCCCTTCATCTTTATTTGATCTAACGGATGAGATTAATCCACAGTTAAAGCACACTAATGCGCACACTGCTTCATGGTTTTTTTTATCCAGAAATATTATATTTTCAAAGTTAACGATATCGTTAAGTAAGAAGAAGTAGGACGGTCTTGGTAGTTGGAAGTGGTTGATAGGTGCGAAGTTGGTTGAAGTCAGTTGTGATGTGACTTTGTGGAAAGTTTTATGATGTGCAAAATCTTCATAGTGGATGAAAATAGTTTTTAAGATCTATCTATTTCTAAATTTCTAGTTGGGAGCACGGGCGGAACAGGGATCCCGGGGAATCATGTGAAATTTTGTTTCGCAATGCTAATCTTTGTAAATATTCCCAAAATTTTCCCAAAGTGCAATTAACAAATTTTTCTTACGTACAACCATTTAAAAAGAAATTAATGGTTGAGATTAAAAACATTTTAATATTTCACCCATTTTTTATAATTTAAATATCTCTAAAACAGTTAATCTTAAGCGAAAAATAATTATACCACCGCGACGGGCATTTAATTATTTTTCTATAAACGGGAACTTTGATTTACTTTCAAAAAAAAAAAAAAAAAAAAAAAAAACGTTTCTTTCACGTTTTTTTTCGTGGCTGAAAAAATCATATCAGATATGATAATATCATATATGATATATCATATCATATATGATTTTTTCGGCCACGAAAAAAAAACGTGAAAAAAACGAAAAAAATAAAATTTTGTCGAAAATATATCAAAGTGCATATCTATAGGAAGATAATTAAATGCTCGTCGTAATGGTATATTTTTTTTCGCTTAACGATTAACTGTTTGAAAGATATTAATATTTGAAAAAAAAATGAAAGTGAGTTTTTTAAATTGTTGGGATTAATCTCATCCGTTAGATCAAATAAAGATGAAGGGAAGATGGAGGGTGGAGATTAGTCCCTAAAAAAAGTTTGGTCGTCAAATGATCTTAAATCTTATTATTTTGTGTAAAGTGGACTCATTTTTATTAAACTTAATTGTTTTAATAAAGTAATATTTTCTTGCTTATTTTATTTTCATATATTACGGTTCAAAAAAATTTATGCATCCGATCACATCGGGGAATGTGGCTTGGATACTGAAATTTTTGGTCTTGCATGTTCATCTTCTTATAGGTTTTTGTTTTGGTTTCGATTATTATTTGTTGGTTAGCTGGATTAATATCACCTTTATGAGTTTATGTTTTGTGTGTGCGCCATTATATGCTTTGTGGTTATAGATGCTGTTTTTGTTAGTGCCATCCATCATAAGGTAAATAAACCAAACTACGTAAAGCATCATCAAGGTACTGATCCAACGAGACAACACTATCAAGCATCCTTGGTGTGAGCAGCTACTTGCAGGATTTACAAAAGGAATAGCACGGAGAACATAGTTGTATTAGACATATTTATATTGAATTCTCTTAATTATCGTAATTCAGTTGATGTATTTTCTTTTACCTTTTCCTTAGTCTTGCATATATCCCACACACATCTGTAAAGCCATGAAGCCCGAAGCTGCATCCGTTAATATAGTATACACTCGTGGTTCCATTATATGTTTGTATGTATTAACTTACGCATCAAGTTGGGCACAAACGAAAAATATTACAAATAGACAGAAGAAGATGATGCACAAAAACAGAAGAGGATTTCATGAGATGCCTGCAAGCTTATGTTAGTTCAATGTGTAGAATACGAATATATTTTTTTATAATGTATTTTTTACGCATTGATATCTTATAAAAAAAGTTCATGTAGCATATGAACAAATTTGTTCTAATCAGTGAAGAATATTAACATAAAGAGGAAAAGAAAGTAGGAGACACGATAATTCGACCTCAAGTCAAGAATGGAGAAAAAATGTGGTCACCAGAAAGTCTTGTTATCAAGATTTCTTATCACTTTGTTAAGTTTCTACAATGCTGCTTCTACGCTATCACAATGCAAAACACGCTTCCAGTATCCCTCGAACTTGAGGTAAAATGCAAGAAAAATACATGAAATCTTAAAAATCAGACATAATCAAATTTCAGTAGACGTGTGCACACCTTCATTTTGCCCGGTCAACGACCATTAAAAAAATTAAAAGTTATTATTGCCAAATTCCATATTCACCAAGTGGTATTAACTTCTAATAACGTGTGAAAATGGGAAGAGCAGATGGTAAGATCACCAAGCAACATTTGTTACACTTCCAGCATAAACAATAGTATTAGGATAGGAAACTAGTTTTCTGCAAACTAGCCAAGTACAATCTCTTAATGGTTCAAATTGGAGTTCTATGTGTCACTACAAGAATTTCAGCAATGCAAACATCCTTTAGGTAATGTTATACTATCACCTTGATGTCACATTCAGTCACATCAAAATTTCTTATAACTAAAATATTTTAAAACTGTCACTTTGCAAGAAGCAAGTCCATTTGTATGGAACCTGAAGGTAAGGCACCATATGTTGGATTCGATTGGCTGCTAAACTCTCAACAACAAGCTAAAGCTTAATTAATAAAAAAAAGGAATTAAATAACCATAGCAGAACTTGCAAAATGCGCCAAAACAAGAAAATGTGTAGGAGATGTTTCATCCGGTCATAAGATGAGCCGGCTTGCAAACCCTAACCAAGCCAAGACAAATCCCGTCAGTTTGACCATCTGAGTGGTACATAACTCAATGAGCATAACATAGGTAAGCTCAACAACTCTTATAGGAGTCGTTGTATTTTATATTATGTAAACAATCATCTCGAGACTTCTAATTGTAATCCTAGTTACAGATTTAAGGAAATACAAATTTTACCACCAAACTTACCAATCTTTTCCATATAAAGTATAATGTTACATGTTTTTTATATATGTTTTAACTTTTATAGTAGTTGATACAAAGGAAGGAACCCTATAAAAAGCTCCTTCAACTAAGCCTATATCAGCCAAACCCAAGCTCCAAGCTTTAGATGATCCTCGAGTCACACACACTCGGGCTTACCTCTGGTCAGATACAAGCTACTAGATGCAGATATTATGAGCTTACACATGCGGAAAAAGCAGACAAACAACTTTGTATTGTTAAACAGAAGTTCTAATCTTTACATCAAAACGAAACACCTTTTAAGGTACTAATGCAGTATTTGCTTACATCTGACAAACCTTTTTTCTCTTCAATAAACACACTTTTTCTCTTACTAAAGAAACTTTACCTCATCTTCTTGAAAACTTGGAATAGAAGTAAACGAGAACCAGGCAAAAAAGTGCAAAGAGGACAACATGGAGAACATGGCTTGAACCAGACTGAACGATACTCTTGTTTAATCTCCTCATGTTGTTCTTCACTCCTGCTTGAGCTTTAATAAGTGTCATTTGCTGCACATATGGAAAATAATAAAACATCAAGGACATCATCAATATCTTCTATGTGTCGTTCTTACAAGAGCAAAATACACACTATAATTATATAACAATCTAATCTTTTTAAATACAATAAATTACGAGGTTTTATGCATTAAAAATAATCTTTCCAATAATTTTGACCCGTTCGACCCATTTCCTATTGAACTTTTTATTTTCTCATTACACACATTTGACAGTAACAACATTACCTGAATCGACTCATTCATTAGTTATTGGTTTGAAACTGCCACCTCTAAATAAATGCACTACCATACTACTAAAGAACATAAGGCAGAATCAAATTTTCATTCATTTGAATAATATATGATCCGAGGGGACAAAGTCTTCTTCTGAAGGCCATGGATTCCTTATCTTCTGAATTGGGTTTCAAATTGAATTAATCATGAGTCGTAGGTTAGACACATGCATCCTAAGGATATGTACAAGGGTTTCATGAGTTTAAGCTTAGGCTAGACAAGGATGTCAGAATTGAAGTGTATATCTATCACAGACTACTAATATTCCACCAAGGTTTTGTTGATTTCGAGGTTATTTGATAGATTTCTTGCAGCTTAAAGCATTACCCTAGCTTTAGGCTCTTGGTAAGTGTTGAAATATGGGTGGTTGGGTAGCAGATCATAACATGCTCGTTTAAAGAAAGGTCCCAATTGGCCTGGTTGGGTAGGGTTTACTCACATTTCTTTGCTTTCTATTGAAATTTCATAATGACCAACATATCACATGAAATTTCAGAAAGAAAGATATGTAACTAAAAAAAGGTTTGTAGCATTACAGGTGTACGAGTAGTTACAATGGCGATGTAACATATCATAAGTATTAAATGCTTACAACCTCTTTTGCATAGTTGTATTATGAAGAAATTAGATTATTAATTAGCAGTAAAGTTTCATTAGTATATATAATACTTCTAATATTTATAAAAATCGGAGAATAAGTAGTAAAAAAATTGTTTGCGGGTTAACTCAAACCAAAAGATTAACAAAAGAGCCCAGGTTATCCAATTTTTGTCCATTTCAGCTAGGATTGCCCTTCTACATCTTAGGGACTTTTAATTGCAAAGAGCTCTTGACGTTTTGCAATCATCTATGTATTAAAAAAAAAAAAAAAAAAAAAAAAAAAAAAAAAAAAAAAAAAAAAAAAAAAAAAAAAAAAAAAAGGCACATCAAGGGTGTTTGAGGTGCGTGGCGATGCGATACAATACCTTGTTGTGAGATGTGGTACTAATGTGTTTTAGGGGTAAAATAAAATTTTATAGAAAGTACGCGCCTCACGTACGCTTTTGCCTCGGCCCCTCATGCCTCGGCATTTTGACCCTTGTCGCAATGGAGCACATCACGCTTTTTAAAATAAAAAATTCTTGTCTAAAGAGTTATATTTATTTTCATGCAAGCCCATATATGTCGAACCAATGACCAAGCTTATACAAGCCCATATAAACCAAGCCTATACAAGGTTTTGGTAAGCTGAACTTGTGGTTTCCAACCTTCTATAGTCACTACAAAAAGCCACCCACTTTCATGAGCTAAATTATGAAGCAAGAGTACTTGAATGTAGGAAACTTTTGAGTTATTGCATCTACATACTTTGTTCACTCCTAGGTCTGAAGAACTGTTTACAAGAATTATTTTGTGGGTAGGAAGCTTTAAATTAGCTTAAATGTTATAATAGGCTATAAATAATAGAGCTAATGGCAAGAAGAGATATCATTGTGAGAATCAAGCATCGATATAAAGTTACAAACTTATTGTGATACTTGATTATTGTTGAAATTATATCACACCATATGAATGAAGCTAAAAAGGAGAGATAATGTCGTACCAGCTGGTTAATAAACTCATTCTGAAATTTGGCTTCTGTCTCAATCTCTGAGGCTACCTGTAATGCCACAATAACATCAGTACTTGTGGATAGAATACAAACATCAGAAATCTGTATTAGATTCTTTTCTTTAGCAGACATGTGCAGCGAAAAATATATATAGTTACGTTATCAGCAACATCCAACGAATATTGTGTGTAAACAAAGACAACACAAGCTACATGATCTGAAAATAGATTGAACAGGAAAGAAACAAAATTAAGACTTTTTCTACTTTGAATAATATATAGGTTTACACATGATTCTGCTATCCTAACTCTTCCCCATCAGAACCACCAAAGACCCTTTTTAGTTATCTGAAACACAGAAGCCTGCCTCTATGACAGACCGAGGCTCCTGCTCACAACTATATTGCTTGATATGATCTATGTCCATTTAAAGCACATATTGTAATATTCAATAACATTTATCTGAACTGTAAGTGCATACAATTATCATAACATATTATAACAGTTTCAAATAAGATCCGTTGGTTAACAGTTTACATATTTAGTTAAGTACTTAAGTTGCTACCCATATTTAAAAAACAACAACTTTCTAGCAACTCACATGCTGTTGATATTTTTTAAGTACTCTATTTAAGTATTAAGATCTCAGTTCTACTTATACAAAAAAAAATTGGCTTTGAGTAAAACCTTCTTGTCCTTTGAAATTATGTGAGTTATGATTAACGTTCATACACGATTCTAAAAAACACTTCGTCTCGTTTATCATATGTTTGGTAAGTCACAACATTTTAGAATTTTTTCAGCAGTTCTTTTGTTGTATATTTTCCTAACTTCGTCGAACTTCAACGAAAAAGATATGTAAAAGAACCACCGATTTCGGGTATACCGTAAAGTAGAATATATATTGTGACATCTAAATCCATTAACAGATTGGATACCGACACAGATTGTTATGAATTTGACTAGAATAAGCTCAGCTATTAAATCTGCTTCATATCGTTTACACCCCTAATAGAAGTTTAAGGACTTACAAACAACAGTTTTCATCATTATATCCTCCTAATGTCAGTGTTCTTCAGTTTGGCCACACATTATCAGATATTGTTCTAAAATGATCACTGCACTTCTCACACCTTAGAAGAAATAAAAGCAAACCACTTTGGATGGTTCCAAATACTTTGGCAACTTGCAACATCCAAAACATATAATGCGCACACTAGCAATATCTTACAAGTAAATGGTCCCGCTACCAAAAAGGATGGTTTTACTTTATTTTATAATACTGGAAGATTATGTGTTACATATGATAAGAAAAACTGATAAATAATTTGAAAAGCTACTTACATTCTTTAAATTTCTAACTTGCTTTCGGAGGCCACTAATCTCATCATCAAGATCAGCATGCATTGGATCAATGCGTAGTTGGATTTCATCAGAACCAGTCCCTTGTCTTGTGCTAAGCCCTTCTCTGTGGACAATTTAGAAATACATTAACATTATCATGTTGTTCACTTATTATCTTTTTTATAGGCAATTGAGCTTTGGCTCGAAATCGAGAATTAGAAACAAAGTTCAGAAAATACTATATCAAGAGAATAACTACCTAGATCTATACGGAGCAGCACCATAGTAGCCACCACCACTGTTAGAACTGGACGCCATTGAAAAACTAATTTGAAAGATGCTAACGAACGAGCCCTGGACAGATAAAAATGAATAAAATGAGTGCGCTGCAGGATTAGTATCAACAATGACAAACCCTGCAACATATTTTTCTCTATCTTGGTACTGTATAAAATGCTTTATTCACATCTTTTATATAATAAAACAAAACCCCTATTGGCAATTTTTCATTTCAAAAAAATTGGAACAAAAAAAAAGATTATTTTCTTATTAAGTAACATTTTATATTTATCCATAACACAAGTAGAAGATAAATACAAAAAATATAGATAAGATATTTAAAAAAAAAATTATTTTCGTATTAGGTANAAAAAAAAAAAAAAAAAAAAAAAAAAAAAAAAAAAAAAAAAAAAAAAAAAACCCGCGCGTGCGCGGGCATTATAACTAGTAGACATATAAGAGAAACACATCTCTTTTGGTTGCACAAATGGATTGGAGAGCGATCCTTATGGCAAACTAAATAATAGATCAGTGAAATTTTAGAGTTTTTCCACATACCTTAGAAGTGGTGTTTGGTTTGTAGTTAGGAATCACTACATATATAAGGCTATGGGTTTAATACGCAGGAGTAAGAAATGCAATATGACTGGGCATCAAATCCGTTAATACTTTATTGCTACCTTCGTTACCATTTATTATATTTATGTACTAGAAATTCACAAATACATGTGAAATCAATCATTTCGGTTAATCGGTTAATTCTAAAGGATTGGAAAGTTGGAAACTACAATTAAAACAAGAAAACGAAACAACAATCGCTTCCTAATGATGAAAACTACATAGAACAACTGGCAATCTGTTGCGATTCATGCCCAGTGTTACACATAGCACCATATGCTGTCATAACTTTGGCAACTAAATACTTCATATCACCTCAAATCTTTGCCTTAAGTTAATGCTCTATGGCTGGATGACAAACTCTCTAAATAACCTAATTCATCATCCTTAAACATTTCAATGGTTTAGCTTTATTCTACCCTAACCATAGTACGATTTCACCAAACCTTGCGAATGCTTCCACTTTGAAAAATGTTATACTGTAATACATCTATATCCCTCGTGTCTGTCATCTGATATATATAAATAAACGTCTACATTTAACATTTCAAAAAGAGCTACAACAAATTCAAAAAGTCCAAGGACTCTCTTTCTGTGAATGGAATTTCCAAACCGCCCAACAACAACAGCAAAAACAATATCCAATCCTGTGTGAGTGAGGTATATGAGAGGTGGAATGTAGACAGATCGTACCCCTACCATAGGGTAACCCCGACTGCTACCATGAAGACCTCTAGCAAGTGTACGTGTGAGGGTGAATGTGCTCAAATATGTGTGAATGTGTAAAATTTCATGAATAGACGAACTATCTAAGCATACAGCTACAGCTACATGGGCAGAGATAGGAGGGGGCATGTACCCCCAGCGAAAGCTTAATTGCCATCAAAAAAAAAAAAAAAAAAAAAAAAAAAAAAAAAAAAAAAAAAAAAAAAAAAAAAAAAAAAAAAAAATAAAAAAAAAAAACAAAAAAAAAAAAAAAAAAAAAAAACAACAACAAAAAAAAAAAAAAAAAAAAAAAAAAAAAAGGAGAGAGAGAGAACCAATTTGTAGTGTAGTTTCTAAAATTTATCGAAGTGTGCCCCCTTGAGTAAAACTTTCTGGCTCCACCGCTGTCACAGATACCAAAACGCCCAACCCAATAAAAAAAAATATAAAAAAATCACAAACACATGAGCTCCCTAGGAAAGTCCTGGATCATCTAGCTTTAAAACTAGTTCCTAAATTATAGCATCTAATATACGCAATTTGACAAATACAAAAACCGATTTAAAACTAAACAATAACAGCAAAACTTATGCAATTAATTGAAGCATAATAAACGGAATTGATCAAAAGAAACGATATTTAAATAATTACCGCCCGATCAGATCGCGAAGAAGAAATAGGTCAAAATTTGGGATCTTTATTCTTCGGGAGTTTGTTTGTTTGTTTGTTGAAATGCAGTTAACGCTCTTTTCTTCCTTCCTTCCTTTCCTTTATTATCATATTTTCGCAATAAGATAGAGAACCGGTTTGCGAACCCCTTTTTAACCCCTCTCCTCTGAACCTTTCTTTGGGTTGGGTGAACCCCTTTATTTTAAACGAACCCTTTCATTTTATAAAGAGTTCAATAGACCACTCATTCTCCCCATACATTCTCCTAATCAACATTTTTTCACCATAACCAGCCACCTCAAAAAAAAAATGTCTTAAGAACAATATAACAAATTAATGGGCCAATAACCAAATCAATAACTAAAACTAAATGCTATTGGGCTATACAAGTAAAGGCTCAGTTGGGAATCTCATGACTAGTTTTCAAAATAGCTGTTTTTTTAAAATTATTTGTTAAATTTAGTTTTATATAAAGTAGAGGGTCACCCGTTCATAGCAGCGGAATTTTATAATGGCATATAGTTATAAGATATTTGGTTAATTGTTTTGTGTAACGCTTTGAGTAACCAAAATATCACTATAACTATCTGTCCTATAAATCTCGTTGCTATGCATGAGTAATCGAATAGTATCATAAATAATTACAAGGTACAACCGCACTATGCGCGGTAACTGCTAGTATTCTTTGATATCCTTCTTTTAGTAAGTGGTAGGAAAAGTCAACCATATGCTAAGTTGTGGGATGGATCCTTTCAAATTGTGTGTTAACGTGTTTGTGAATATTGCTTTCAAGGGATATAATGGGTAAACCATATTACTCAAAAATTAAGAGATATTAAGTTTCAAGCAATATGTTCTGAAAGGCTCAAGGCGCAAAGGGGGTCAAAGAGCCTCGAGTCGAGGCGCAAACCAAGGCGCGAGATTCATAAATATGGGGCGCACTATACATTTAGGTTTTTTTTATAATATATGTGACAACTTATGAGCTTAAATAACACAAAAATATCAATATTCAATGCATAATGCCACTTAATAGTTATTACGTCTAACAAAGCTTGCATTTAAACCCAAAATATCAAGCAAGCAACATATCAGAATCCATGAACTACCCTAAATCCTTGAATATACATTACAATATATGAAGTTTATGACTTATAAAATTTAATAAATTACCATGTATCTCTATCAACTATCAACAACAAAAAATCTATAGTTGTTTGCTAACACTTAACACTAAAGAAACAACATTTGTATCTGTTAATAGGCTACTATTCTTAGACATTAGATTACAAAAAATATATATTTCTTTGTTGATTGTGTGTTTTAGTTATTTTCTTAAATATTAGGGTTATTATATACTTTATAACTTAAAGGGCCTAGTGTATATAACATGTAAGCCCAAAATGTATCTTACCATTAAGAAAAAAAGGCCAAAACCCCGTTACATCTTCTAGGCGCAAAAATCCCCAAGGCGCAAAAGCGCAAAAATCCCCAAGGCGCTACGATTTTTACGGGATTCATGCATGTCGTGAGCCTCGATCTGAAAAAATCCGAAAGGCTAGAGCCTCGTGGGATTTAGGGAGTAGGCGCGCTTTTTAAAACATTGGTTTCAAGGTTGGTAAAATTTGGTTTATAAGAGCAGTCTCATCGCTAACGCCTGAGTGGAGTTAAAGGGCCTTTCACTCGCGTTATACTCACGTTAGGCGCTGCACGTCTTTGCGTTAAAGGGGCGTTAACGCTCGGTGTTAACTTGGTAACGCCGAGTTAGGCCTTATTCGGTAAAAAAAAATCGTTTTCACCCCTCCAACGGGCAAAAATGTTACCGTTTTTTTTTTTTTTTTTTTTTTAAATTACTTTCCCCCCCCTATACTATACTAACTGCTATATTTCATAGAAACTAAAAAAAAATCAAAAACATTTAACCACCACTATAAATACCCACTAAACTCATATTTTTTTTTCACACATCCACCTCTCACTTCTTTATACTTCCTCTAAAAAAAAAATAATAATAATAAAAAACAACCTTCTTCATTTAACAATGGATCCAATTCAAAATAACGAATTCGCTCCGAGTTGGTCAGACATTGATGACGAAAAAGATATACAGTTTATGGTTAATGATGCGTGGTTTTGTGACCTTACAACAGGTTTTACCTCTCGAGGGATCTCAAGAGGTTTACAACCCCACCAGACAGTGTACCTGACCGATGTAGTATAGGATAGTGGTAAGTACGGGGGATTGATCGTTCTCTCACAGGGAATAGTGTTCGTTAGGATAGAAAAACTACTCTAATAGGTCTAAGGGTGGAAGGAAGATTCTTTTTGTATTTTTATGTTTTATGGAAAGCAAGTAAAATCTCGGTTTTGGAAGAAGGGCGGAATTAGTTGCTAGTCAACTAACCCAAGTTTACTACTTATGCAAATTAAAATAAAATAAATATCTAAACTATTGTGGTTGTGAAAACAATATGGAGAAAGTTGTGTTTACTTAGATTTCATTACTCCCTAACTATCTTTTACCGGTTAATTGATATGTATGTTACTTGTGTGGATGAAGGGTGTATTCCTAATAACTCATGGAGTGGCATACATATCTCTCCAATTCTATGAGCTCTTATCTCGCCCTATGCCATGCACGGCACAACCATAGGGGTTGTAAACAGTGGCTCATGCGTTAAATACTACCTTAATAGCCTAGTATGCCTTGGCTACATGTTTCCCAAGACGTTCAAGCACGTTACCATAAAGGAGGTTGGCCAGTTTTCTTGAGCCTAACATTGATGGAACAATCATCCCAACAAACAACAACACACACCAATTAACCAATAATTAATAGTTAGGTTTCATTAGATCTAAGCAAACACTAGAGAATTTAGCTACACATGTTAATTAAAAGACAAGCAAAAGAGATAATCAACCAACACATAGACATATTGATTGAATTAAAGTGAAGACTTATCTTTAATTAAGCATGAGGGTTCCAAGGGTTGGAAACCCTAAAAAGTACAGAAAATTCGTCTTTAGGGTTTGCCCTAAAAGTTCTCCACAAAGTTCCACACTAATGAATGAAAATTAGAAAACTATATATAGATTTTACACTCTGACGGCGTCAGGTTATAAGGGCTGACGCCGTCAGCTCGCCGCCATTAGGTTTCTCGGATGGCCTAGATCCACTTCTGACGCCGTCACCTTATAAAACCTTCTGGGCCGTCACTCTTTAAAATATAACCTGACGGCCTACTTTTCCTAACACCTGACGGCGTCAGGTGTTAATTCCAAAATTTCCTCTGGCCCGTCATTTGAAAATTGGATTCCACTCTTTTGTCAAGGCTTTCTGACGGCGTCACCTTGTGACTTCTGACGCCGTCAGGTTGTAAATCACCATCTTTTGAGACTTTGTCGTTTTCTTCACTTTTATGCTCCAAAAACGTCCGAATATGCATGTTTTCCAGAATTCCTCTCAAAAGTACCTAAAATGACAAAAGGAACGATTTAGGGCAATATTTGATCACATTTATACGAATTAGGGCTTAAATGACCCCCTAAAAGCGTAACACTTTTCGTCTCATCAAATACCCTTACACTTGAGATTTGCTTGTCCTCAAGCAAATGAGCTTTTATTCCAATCAAAATATGAGTTAGGGGTCATTTAACACGAATATAAAAGTAATTACAACAAATAGTTATTAGACCCTAATCATAACAAGCACGGAAATCATACACTAGCACCTCACAAATAGTGTTTGGATTCTCACATCTCTCAAATGTCATAAAGTTTATATCTCATAAATGGAAACGGAAAATAACACTCACTACCTGTCATAGCAAATAGATTACCATAGGCTTGGGAAAGGATCAATTACTCCTCCACTAGGCGTAAGCACCTAAGATAAACTATCAAAGAGGGCTTTATAAAGGGTTGTAACGTAAGGTGTAGGGATATGATAACACGGTTTGGTTGGAATAAAGGGTATTTTAGTGGTGGCGAGTTAATTATCATGATCAAATACATGCACTCTACATCGTTGCTTAAGTCAAGACTCGACTCAATCTTAGTCTAAAAATGAAATAACAAAAACTAAAAAGGAACATAAAAGGAAACGGGATGGTAGTCCGTATGTTTTTCTTCTTTCTTTTTCATATTTTTTTGTATTTTTCTTGATTTTTCGATTTTTTTTTTCATACACTCTTGCCCTACCATCCAAAATAATACATCATAGGGGATTTGCATTCCCCTTACACTTGAATCTTTACATAACTTTACAATCACTATTCTAATGACTCGAATTAAGATAATCGAAAAACTTGGAGTACTTTTTAAATATTTAGCACGTATGGGGGTAATAATGTTGTTCTTCCCCATTACTTCATTACACTAGTACTTTACCCATGAGTCCCAATCGTCCCAAAACAATATGTACAAGGATATGACTTAACTTAGCAACCATGTAATTGACCGGATAATTAACTAAGGGTTTAACAAATGTTTTCACAATAATGCACCAAAGGTGGGTGCATACAAGGTAGGCTAAGGCGATTTGGGTGTACATTTAGTGGGGTGTAAACAAATTCTCACTTTGAGTAAGATGCTCAAAGGTCGAAACGAAAGGATAGGCTCGGAGGGGTGTACTAGGGGTATCGTGTACCAAAAATGGATACAACGCAAAGGGTGTGGGAGAATTACTTGACCAATGAAGTCAATGTAATTATAACAAATATACGGGTGTAAAACAATGGGTTAATCCTAATGCCTCTTATCATGTAGTAAATCTTAACTACACGAATGTAGTCTCACTTTTGGATTTGAGATGGTCCTAACGCAAGTTCTAGAATCTAAATGCTACCGGTACTCACATCATAGCACCAAAGATGGATGCTTTTCCTACCAATTCTAGGGGCGAACCTCACATATTTGGGGTGGAAAATTTTTTAGTGGTACGGTTTTGTGCTAGTCATATAATTTCCTATCCATGAGACGCTCATTAAGATCAAGGTTTCACTTCTAAATGTTGTAAAAAAATTTAAATTGGCGCTAAAATTGCCCTAACAAACATTTCTCTTGGTTTTATTACAAATTTACTATCAAACAAAGCAAAACATCAAGCATAAGTATATTCTCAACGGTGCTTTCATTTATCCCCCTTACACTTAAACCGAACATTATCCCCAATGTTTAAATAAAAGACGTAAAAGTAAATAAGATGAAAGAATGAAATCAAATACTCCCCTGAATCGTTTGTTGTAGATAATGATGTAACATGGTTAGATCTTCTTCCAAGATAAACGAACGTACAAA
>LBNU01002342.1:2809-18259 GCA_014162995.1 Artemisia annua
ATTACCTGCTGACATGGCAGGTGTAACCGGATGGTGGCTGGAAAAAACTCACTTGTGGACAAAATAGTCGAGTTTGGGCCACAAACAAGGAAAAATTTAAGTACGCTACTCAGAACAGCTTTTTGTGACAAGTATGATGCTTTATTATGGTATTAGGCCCTTTAATATATTCTTACGACTTTTTACTGATTATATATTTTTAGTTTTTAAGATATCTATAGAAGATTTATTTAATATTTCCAATATTTGTTATTTACGTACTTGACAAAGCTTGTGAAAGACTTTTGGAAGATGAGTAGTTGATGAGGCTGGTTATTATACATTGGGTAAAAGAATCTTTGATCCACTTTGGGAAACAATTAAATCAAACAATATCTTCAAAGTTTATCAAATTTTCGGCAAGTTGTCCCTTTTACTAGCTTCTGTTGGCCTATTGGTGAGACCCTTCTTATAAACAGCTATGTAATCATGTATGTTGTAAAACTAAAGTTAATTAATACTACTATATATGTTAGTAGAAAAGTAAAAACTTCTAATATCATTGCTAAATAATGTTACAAATTACAATATCCTACTACTAATCCTTGTTACAAATTACAATATCCTACTACTAATCCTTCTACAGACACAATAATATTATATATTTTTTTCCACTTCTCTTTCTGCATCCAAACTGTCAGTTCTGACACTTGTCAGGACTCTGTGAGTAAGAGGATTTGTAAGAACATGAAGTAGGAAGATATATATCATTTTCCTTTAGCAAAACTTATAATTAAAAATAGAGTAAAATACATCGTTCATTTCAGAACTTGATGTATACTAGTTAAGTTTTAAATTGAAAATAAATACACTCACTATCTCTACCGTTCACCCTTTGCATCTTTCACGGTCCCTTTGATTACCGTCCATCAATCAATAGCTATTTAGTCCTCAATGTGCCTTGCATATTAGGGTATTTTGATCACTTCATCGCTTTATGTTAATTATTTTGGTACAAACTTAGGTACAAACGATGTAATTTACTCTTAAAATTAACACTATCACCTCATTAGCCATCCTTCTTCTTCATCTTCACTCACCACTACCAATCATTACAACTATCCAACACTACCCACCACCGTTACAACCATCCACCACCCTCTCACACCAACACCTCCGACCAACTTTGACTATTATGACCAAAGCTGTTCGTGGTTGAGTGGATTCATGTAGTAAAAAAATAGTAGCTATGTTCACGGGGCATGTATCATGTTTAACAACCCGAATCCAACCTTGAGGCGAGAGGCACTCGGGCCAGAATTAACGGATGTAGCATATCGGGTTGGTAAAAAATATGGTACATGCTTTGTGAGGACGATTATCTACTTTTCTTACTATCCAAACAAACCAACATGACTTATGATATACCAACTTTTTAGTCTTTTAGTTATTATTATGTTTCTCGTTGAGACCAAATGAATTATCGAATACTTTTTGAACCGAGTTACAACCAATTATTTCTTATTAGAGCTGGTAACATGCGTAGTTAGCATCTGACCCTTTAACCATGTTTTTTTAAAGAAGCTCAAAGTGAAGCAGCTGTTAAGAAGCTTCAAGCAAAACTTGATGCTGAGTATGAAAAAGAAAGACAAGAAGCTGTTGTTCAACCAAAGAAATCAATTACAAAGGCTCAAGAACGAAATTTTTATATGGGCTATTTGAAAGGAAGAGGATACAAGGGTCTGAACAAGTTGAATCACTCACAAATGAAGGAATTATATGATGCTGTTAGAGCTGAATATCAAAGACAAGTAGATGGCATTGTTGGTTATGATACTATAGAAGGAAGGAAGCTAATGGAAGAAAGTAACAAAAGAAAGAGAATAACAAATAGGTCACAGTCATCAAAGAAGTCTAAACTTACTATAGAGTTAAGGACCAATACTGTTGATGAACTGAGAAATTATTTAAGAGTTGTTGATTTTGAGCTTCCTAAGTCAGAAGAAGTTTCTACTACAAAATCAAAGATATCTGATTTAGAGGTTATTGAATCAGAAAAGGATGGTGATTATTTTGTTTTCCATAGAAAAGATGAAAGTTTTAGAGCATTCAATCTGCTGGTTGATATATTGCACCTGATAAATAGAGAAGATTTGTTTGATTTACATCAACAAATTCAAGCTTATTTTAAAGATATTTCACTCAATGGAATTGGTGTAGTATTGCTGGGAGATTTGACTACTATGTGGGAAACAGAAGAAACTAGCACAGATGATATTTGGAAAGATCAAGAAGTATGGGAGATTCTAAGCTGTAGATTCTTTTCAAATGCTGGTGTTCATACCTTAGAGCTGGAAGATGGTACAATGATCTACATGTTGGCAGAAAGGAGATATCCTCTTACAAGAGATTTGATGCTGAGGATGCTGGATCATGGTATGGAAGTTGAAGAAGAAGATGAAACAGCTCTAATGGTGATTAATTTGTTCATCAATTGGACAATTTTGAAGGATGATGATTGAAAAATATTGGTATGATCTTAATTGTATAAAATCTTTTGAATAAACAAGTACTTTATTCAAAGTACTTTATTCAAAGTACTGCTGATCAAACAGTACTTTCCCAAAGTACTGCTTGCAGCTTAAAACCAGTTACATTCTTTTGAAATAACAATTCTTGTCATGTGCAAAATAATTTTTGAAGCACAAATAATTACAGCAACAAATTGTTTTTGAGTAACATATGATGTTAGTACTTGTACTACACGACAAATGGTATTCAACTCACCATGTTTAACAGACAAGAAAGAGTTTGATTCATCATGAGGGTACGGCTCTGATGTGACAATCAAATCCGTTTTTAGTTGACAATTTACTAAAAATTGTATGGTTTCAACTCACCATATCTGAAATAAGTGAAGAGTTGACTAGCCCAAGAAAATGGCTTGTGGTAAGGCTGTGGAAAAATCCATTTATATGGTAATTAGTTCACCATGGTTCAGATCTAAGAACTAACTAGTCCATAAGCAAACGCTTTTTGGTAAAGACTACTCAAATCCGTTGATAGCTGATGATTTGCTAAAAATCATATGGTTATCAATGTACCATGGTTTACTTAACCTAAACATTGGCTACTCCAGAGTTAATGGCTTTGGTAAGAAAGCATCAAAATCCATTAATTTTCAATGATTCACCTCTCACAGAGTTAACACACCTGGAAGTGATGAGAATAGTATGAAACTGAATATGATTTGATGTGTCTAATGTTGCTGAGTAGCTGAGAAGAAAAGTTTAAGTTGCTGTACAGATAAAAGTTTGTTGCTGATAAAGATTGCAAGTACTTTATGCTGGTGATGACAAAACAACGGTATATTTTTCAAAGAAGACAATCTTTCCATGAAGATAAAGCTTACACAAAGAAAACTTGAAATCAAACAAGTAAAATTCAAGTTAGGGGAGGATTGTTGGGGTATAAAAGATCAAAGTACTGCTGGATATCAAAGAGTGCTGCTGGATATCAAAGTGCTGCTCTTCAGAGTACTGCTGAAGTATTAAAGTCAAAGTACTGCTAATGATCAAAGTACTGCTCGTTGATAAGTCAAAGTACTGCTCGAAGATAAAGACTGAATATATTATTAGAATTATAATATTATGTAATCTAGAATATTCTATAGTTAGGGATTGTATACTTGTCGTTCAAGTTATGTAAACCGACTAGGGTTTTCCTTGTGCCTATAAAAGGATCCCTAGGTTGGCATTAGAGATAAGAGAGTTTTACGAATACGATTTAGAGAAGTTAGAGTTGTAATAGTCTGCATTCTACAAGCAGATTTAAGGTGTTAATATAATCAAAGTTTGGTTAATTCTTCTTAGCTTTGTTAAGTAATTCCGCATACTTAATAGAATAATTCAGTGTTTCATTGTTAGTAGATTAGGATTTATCCAAGGCTACTAAACCCTTAACAAGCTATATAATAGTTTGGTCAGAGTATAACGATCCAACAGTGACGTTGAGGACGTTGATATGATTGTTGATGATGATGAGGACGATGATGTCTACAATACAATAATTGTACATTTTTTAAACTATGTGTAATTTTTAAGTGAAATTTTAATTTGAAACGTAAGGGTGCTTTGTTGTGGATCTTGCCTACCATGGTTAGACATATGTCCAAAACCTCATGAATCTCATGCTAGGATCGTCATTGTTACACTTGTTTTCGTTACTAGTCATAACTTTAATATATTCTTACGACTTTTTACTGATTATATATTTTTAGTTTTTAAGATATCTATAGAAGATTTATTTAATATTTCAAATATTTGTTATTTACGTACTTGACAAAGCTTGTGAAAGACTTTTGGAAGATGAGTAGTTGACGAGGCTGGTTATTATACATCGGGTAAAAGAATCTTCAAAGTTTATCAAATTTTCGGCAAGTTGTCCCTTTTACTAGCTTCTGTTGGCCTATTGGCGAGACCCTTCTTATAAACAGCTATGTAATCATGTATGTTGTAAAACTAAAGTTAATTAATACTACTATATATGTTAGTAGAAAAGTAAAATCTTCTAATTTAGCAAAGATCATTGCTAAATACTGTTACAAATTACAATATCCTACTACTAATCCTTCTACAGACACAATAATATTATATATTTTTTCCCCTTCTCTTTCTGCATCCAAACCGTTAGTTCTGACACTTGTCAGGACTCTGTGAGTAAGAGGATTTGTAAGAACATGAAGTAGGAAGATATATATCATTTTCCTTTAGCAAAACTTATAATTAAAAATAGAGTACAATAGAACTTCTATGATGTATACTAGTTAAGTTTTAAATTGAAAATAAATACACTCACTATCTCTACTGTTCACCCTTTGCATCTTTCACGGTCCCTTTGATTACCGTCCATCAATCAATAGCTATTAAGTCCTCAATGTGCCTTGCATATTAGGGTATTTTGATCACTTCATCGCTTTATGTTAATTATTTTGGTACAAACGATGTAATTTACTCTTAAAATTAACACTATCACCTCATTAGCCATCCTTCTTCTTCATCTCCACTCACCACTACCAATCATTACAACTATCCAACACTACCCACCACCATTACAACCATCCACCACCCTCTCACACCAACACCTCCGACCAACTTTGACTATTATGACCAAAGCTGTTCGTGGTTTGAGTGGATTCATGTAGTAAAAAAATAGTAGCTATGTTCACGGGGCATGTATCATGTTTAACAACCCGAATCCAACCTTGAGGCGAGAGGCACTCGGGCCAGAATTAACGGATGTAGCATATCGGGTTGGTAAAAAATATGGTACATGCTTTGTGAGGATGATTATCTACTTTTCTTACTATCCAAACAAACCAACATGACTTATGATATACCAACTTTTTAGTCTTTTAGTTATTATTATGTTTCTCGTTGAGACCAAATGAATTGTCGAATACTTTTTGAACCGAGTTACAACCAATTATTTCTTATTAGAGCTGGTAACATGCGTAGTTAGCATCCGACCCTTTAACAATGTTTTTTTTTGAGGATAATATAGAAATGTTGGTACAAGGTAGTCAAAGTTTTTTGAACTGTTTTATATCAAACTGGTCAATTAAATTAATGTAATAGTATGCATATTTAACGTTAAAGGGTTTTTCAAACAACTTTTTAGAGTCGAGGAAACATTGTAAAAGAAGTAAGAGTTAAATTAGTATCACCAAGTTAGGATAAATAATTGCTAATATTTAAGGTATTAACCATAAATTGCTGAGATTAAGGCTTAGGGTGATGTGGTTAGCCCCGAAATTCTTAACAACCGTCTATCAACGCCAACTCTTTTTCACTCTAAACAATCAAACAAATACCACAAAATTAACTAACATTATTTAAAAAAAAAAAAAAAAAAAAAAAAATCTCACACACCGCATCTTTCAATTCTTGGTCCACCGGAAAACGAGGGCGGTCTGGTTAAGGTAGGACCCGCCGAACTCGCGTCTGATTCAGTAGAGGGGGCGGGTCTGTGTTTGGGTTGAACCACCTAAATCTGATCAAAGTAGAGGGCGGGTCTGGTTTGGGTTGAACCACCGAACCTCGGTCCTAATACGTTGAGTCTTAAACACAACAATTTCCATTTTCCAAACCTCAGTCCTATTACTCCGTGTATTTTTATTTTAAAGTCACAACAATTTCCAAAAAAGTAAAAAGTAGAGTATAGTACGGTAATAATAAAACCATCATATACCTCCTCCACCAAAACCTCAAAGAGAAATGATTGGCATGCCTAAGAGTTGTGCCTAATTTTGTGCCTAAACATGTGTGGCAACAATTCATTGGTTGTATCAACCGGACCCACTTCTTCACGATCCAATGAGGTAATGCCACGTAAGTTAGGCACAAAATTAGTCATATGTTTTAGGTCTCCCAACCTCAAAACCTTGTACACATTTTCAAACAAATTAAGCTTAGGGTTTATATCATCTGCTGCTGCTGCATTCACACAACAACAGGTACAATCCTTAACTTCATTTCTTCCTTTTTATGCCATCTTTCTTTCATTCTTATTTTCAAGTTAATATTGCACAAGTTACACTTGTTTGTTCCATGTTTACCACTGTGACGTCACGCTGACGTCATCATCGAAGTATTTTCTTTCTCCATTCCTCTCATATATCGTCGTAACGCCCTTAATGCTAGGTTTTGAAAAAGACTTTTCATGTCATTCCCATTTTTTAAAAACCAGAAGTTACAATATTACTGTAGTAGAAGTAGATGCTCGAACTCCATAAACCTTTTTTAATATTTCCAAAAAACAAAATCTTTTTGTAAAAGGTTGATGGTTATGAACAACTTTTTGTGTTTATATATTTGTTATTTTGTTATCTAGTCCCTCTAGATTTCATTTTTTCATTTTGGTCACTAGATCTGAAAATTTACATATTACCCTCTCAAGTTTATAATATGTCAATTTCTTCATTAACTTATTGGTATTGGTTATGTTTGGCGAAAAGCTTGTTGGACAATTTAGAAGCCTTCTAAATATAATGGTTGCTTGACAATGTGTGTTTGCGTTTGTAATTTGAATGCCAATAAAAGAAGCAGTTGGTGTTAGCGATAGATTTTACGTCATTTTACATCTTTGGTCCCAAACACTTTTTTAAACAAACAGCTAGCTACTGTCAAGCAAGTTGTAGGAGTTAGCTATTTGTTTTATAAAAGCGTCTCTAACATAGTTGCTTTAGTTGTAATTATAAAAGTGTAAAATTTGGTAAAAGCTAAGCAAAACGCTAAAGGCTCCTTTTATTAGTGTTTAAATAGGAGCTTCTAAACAACTTTTTGTGTTTATATATTTGTTATTTTGTTATCTAGTCCCTCTAGATTTCATTTTTTTCATTTTAGTCACTAGATCTCAAATTTTACATATTGGCCTTTCAAGTTTGTAATATGCCACTTTCGTCATAAACTTATTGTTTGGTTATGTTTGGCGAAAAGCTTTTTGGAGCATTTAGAAGCGTTTACAACATATAATAGTTGCTTGACAATGAGTGTTTAGCGTTGTATTTTGAATGCTAATAAAAGAAGCGGTTAGCGTTAGCGATTGATTTTACGTCATTTTACATATACATCTTTGGTACCAAACACTTTTTTAAACAAACAGCTATTCCTAACCAAGTTGTAGGAGTTAGCAATACCTATTCGTTTTATAAAAGCGTTTGGTAACATAGTTGTCTTATTTGTAATTATAAAATGTAAAATATGGTAAAAGCTAAGCAAAACGCTAAAGGCTCCTTTTATTAGTGTTTTATGAAATTGAATATGAATTCATACTTGTTTGATATTCTATTTGTTAAAGGTTCCTGTAAATTACATTTTGATGGTACCAAATATTTAAGCAATATTGCTTGGAGGGTGTAAATCTAATAGTTGTTTGATGAATATAGTGTAGTTTGACGTTTAGCCTAAGATTACTACACGAGCTTCATATGTTTTTCTATTATTGAAAGGGTGCTTATGTTATTTGAATGGTTTGATATGAAAATTCTAATGTGTCGAATTATTTAGTTAATTTGGAACCACACTATAAGCAGAGTCCTATAGTAGTTGGTTTTAACAGCTTGGAAAAGGGCTGTTTGGACGAGGTAATTTACACAACCACTTGGATCACTAAGAGTTTTATCCCACCATGGATTGACTGGATCAATGATCCTCTGTCGGCTTGTAATACTTTTTAATTCCTTTTATCTAGCTTCTTGCTAGCTTAATGATAATGCCGTTAAAAAACAGAGTTGTGCAGTAAGGGTAGGTCTAGTAGGATCATGGGAATTGGACGATAGTTGCATCTTTTGTAGGACTAGTGGGTATGAGAGATCAGAGGTAGAAGTGTTGGCTCAAGCGCTAGACATGATTTTTAAGAAATTTATTTTGCAAATGCTTTAACGATTGAGGTATGTGCAATCTGAAATTTAATACACATCGCGTGAAATCTGAAATTTTTGTTGTTCATGAGGATTTTAGCATTTCCGGATGTGACCATGGCTGTCATTTAACAACCAAAATACTTTTCTAACTATATTAATTTCCATTCAAGGTGCGTGGTCTTTGTCGTTCACTTGGACCAATCAACTTGCTTTCCTACTTAAGTGATATGGTACATTTTTTATAACTAACGGTAATTAAAAATGTATATCAAAAGAGCAGAGGGTAAAAAGGAATGTAAAACCTTTCTGAAAATGAAACGCCATATGAGGCAAAAATCGATTGTGGTCTTGTGTTGTATGGTGCTTATAAGTTACCCTTTGTATGCAATGACATGTAAATTGTCATAATGTTTCCATGTTTGCAAGCATATTATTATGTGGATATTATATTTCTGTTTTCGTGTTTACTTTCATTGATCATGATTGATTCAATGTTGCATGTAAAACTTTCTATCTTATGTTTCATAAATTCCCAAAAAATATTAAGTTTTCATATTTTTCTTGTAATATGCAGGTAGAACGAACATGCCACAGAAAAAAAATTCCAAGGCCAAGACTGGGAAGTGTCACGTGTGTGGGGACACAGGACACTATGCTCGCGACTGCGAAGAAAAAAAGTCAGGTTCTGAAGAAGTGGTGCTTCAGGACACAACCGGGAAGTGTCACGTGTGTGGGGAGACAGGACATTATGCTCGGGAATGCAAAGACAAAAAATCTGATACTGTGAAAGTGGTGCTTCAGGACACAACCAGGAAGTGTCACCTGTGTGGGTACACAGGACACTATGCTCGCGACTGCAAAGAAAGAAAGTCAGATTCTAAGAAAGCAGGGCTTCAGGACACAACCAGGAAGTGTAATGTGTATGGGGAGACAGGACATTATGCTCGGGAATCTAGAGGCAAAAAATCTGATACTGAGAAAGTGGTGCTTAAGGAAATATTAGGCTTTGAGACTACATCCAACATGAAGGCTCAAGGCTGGTACTTGATTTTTGGTTCTTCAGCGCATGTTTGCTACTCTAGGGACATGTTTGTTGACTACAAACCAATGAGAAATCACGAGGTGATTTTGGAAAACAAAGATCATGTTGATGTAGCTGGGATTGGTACAGTGGTGCTTCGCTTCACCACAGGCAAGGTTTTGACTCTTTCAAATGTTCTTCATATTCCCAAAATCAGTAAATGCGTTGTATCTGTCTCCAAACTCGATGTTGCTGGATACATCATGTCTCTTGGGGGTGGGGGATGTGTCATTAAGAATACCCATGAGGTCATAGGTAATGGGATAAAAGAAGTAGACTATCATCACGATGATATTTTTTCGACCGTGTACCGTTTGAGCTTAATGGAAGAGTGTCCTGTTAAGAAAGTGATGCTCGATGAAACAATAGGTTTGTTGGTATCCAATGAACACCCTGAGTTGACAAATGTCAGAGCTCGAGGGTGGTACTTGCTTACTAGGTGCACAGCTCATGTTTGTAACTCGAGGGACATGTTTGTTGACTACCAGCCTGTGACTGGTCATGAGGTGATTCTAGAAAACAATACTCCTGTTGATGTGGCTGGGTTTGGGACAGTGAAACTTCAGTTGACTAGTGGGAAGGTATTGACTCTTCAAAATGTTTTTCATATGCCTAAAATTACCAAGTGTTGTATTTCCGTTAGCAAACTTACTAAGATTGGATATACTGTGGGATTTTGGAGTGAGGGTTGTGACATTAAGAAGGGTCATGAGACCGTGGGAAATGGATATGTTGAAGACAAATTGTATCGGTTGAGTGTTGTGGATGAACATCCAAGTGCTGACTTCGACCCAATGATTGATCACGAGTTTAATTTGGACAACGATGATCATGCTGATGATCAAGCTAATGATTCGGGATTAAGCATTACTTGTGGGGGTAGGGAATGTGTCATTAAGGATGGTGATAAGGTCGTTTTTAAAACGTACAACGATGGCGTACTATATAAGATGGACTTTGATAAAGATCCATTCTCAGTTGCCAAAGTAGTGCATCATGAAACAATAGGCTTGTTGATTGCCAATGAACACCCAAAGTTGACCAAAGTCAGGGCTCGAAGGTGGTACTTGCTTACTAGTTCCACAATTCATGTTTGTAACTCGAGGGACATGTTTGCTGCCTACCAGCCCGTGACTGGTCATGAGGTGGTTCTGGAAAACAATAGTCATGTTGATGTGGTCGGTTATGGAACAGTGAAACTTCAGTTGACCACTGGGAATGTTTTGACTCTAAACAATGTTTTTCATTTGCCTGCAATTATCAAGTGTTGCATATCCATGAACAAGCTTATGGGAGATGGGATTAGGCGTGGCCTTTGGTGGTGAGGGATGCTATGTTAAGAAGGGTCAGCAGATCGTGGGAAATGGGGTCGTTGAGGCTGGAATGTTTCGGTTGGGTGTCATTGATGAACGTTCAGGTGGAAATTGAGCGTGGTTGTTTAGATGGTCACTTCGGCTAATGGTAATTTAATTTTTGTCCACAAACTTTCTTAAGCGTGGTTATGTCTTACTGAATCTTAAGTTGTGGTTATGTCTTACTGAAGTTGATACTTTTGCTGAAGAATTATGTTCTGAATGCTTTTTTGCTTGATAATCGATTAGCCTTTTCTCTTGTCATTATATATGCCACAATGCTGCAGCTTTTATGTTATCTTTATTAGGATACATATCAGGTTTTGGGACAAACAGCCTATAAAATATTTTGCATTGCTGCATTGGAAGTGAGGTGCATTTCAGAATATGCATCTGCTCCCAAGGTTGATACGAGTCTTCAAACACGTACGCTTATAGATATGTAGTGTTATGAGCGATGAGCGCATCTTGTTTGTCTCCGGATTGACATGACCACATCTAATTTGTGTGTAAAAAAACTTTTGTTTCACTTAGATAATCAACTAGTTTACATGTACATATAGTAATGTTTGATAATGGCTCATGAATGACCATGATTGGCAAAAACTAACGTTTATTAAACAACATCGATGTTTCCTACAATGCTGTTAATCATGTATATGCTGTTAATTCAATGGTACGATGATGGGGACTGTTGACCAGCCACGACTGAACTTTTTACTTTCTATGACGAATTGACGATGTTTGTCGGTAGGGAGTCATTTATCATGGTTCAACTAATCTATAAATGGAAGTCGTGATAGATTCACTGGCTTAGTTAAGAGTGTCCTTTACATGTAGACGTTAACCTCTTTTTCACAGGCCTCAACCGGAAATGAATGTTTATTATGCATTTGAAATGTAAGCGTTAAATTCTTTTTCATAAGTTTAAGCAAGAGCGCGTCTAACTTAACTACCTTGAAACAGACACTCGTAATTAGCATTCAGAAAAGACTTTGTTCCTTACTTTCTACATATGTCAAGCGGCACATGGACTAGTAAGTACTAAGTAGTAACGTGCGACTCATGCACATATACATATACTCCTAGGCATTATTCCCTCGAGCCCATGTACAATTAAGAACAGGTTTCCGAACCAATCTCACTTGAGTTTGTTGGACTAAAGTAATGTCTACATGGTACCTTCTTGCTATCTTACCCACCAGGGAACCTTTCTATTTATCTCCAAAACCTCATGAATTCTTACGTATATTTTGGCTCTTCGTAAGTGGCCATAAGTTTCATAAATACTTCGTATCTTTGGTCACTTGCTTTCCTTTAATTACCAAATACTATAAAAATAGACTTTCCCACCATAGTTCTTAATCTTTGGTCACAGATATGTCTTCTCCAAGGTTCATCATGTCCTTCCCAATGAGCGCTTAGGGACGAAACTAGAGGCTCCCGGGGTGTCACCAGACCTCGATGAAATTTTATTTCAAGGTGTTATTAAGATATGCAAAAAAAATTAAAATACACCGGTCAAAGGTTTTCAATTTTAAAATTAAACAATCTTTATAATATTGAGCAACGGGTATCGCATCGAACACCGCTGCCAATTCCGACGTAGCACACCAAGTGGCGCCGCCACCCCTCCGCCACCACACCGCGAAGCCCGCCACTTCCCATTTCGCCACTTAAGTGGCGTGGAAAACGACAAAGAAAAATAACTTTTGTATTAGGTCTGAGCATGGACGACCTAAAATCGAATCGGGCCGACGAACCTGACCGACCCGACAAAAATCGAGCAAACATGACAGCCCTTTAGTTCGGTCTCGGTTTCATGTTTTTCCTATTTTCAGGGGTTTCAGGTCGGTTTGGATCGGTTCGACCCAAAACCGACAAAAACACACCTAAATTTAGCCGACCCGACCAAACCGAACCGAACCAACCATATTTGGTTCGGTTTCGGTTTCGGTTCATGTTTTTCACGAAATCGGTTCTCGTGTCGGTTTGGTTTTGGACCTTTGCTCAGCCTTATTTTGTATTAATACCTTGAAATTGTAAGTGCAGTAATTCTAGTCTCTGGTTTTAATTTATTTACAATTTTTAGTTCTTATTTTGGTTTTATAGAATGTAATCTATGATTTTATATAATATGCAATATTTTTATCTTAATTATGTTTTAAATGAATGATATTTTAGTTTGTTATTAGAGAAGAAAATAAAATTATGGATGGGTGAGGCCCAAATGAGGAACGTTGCATGACACTAGTGAATATGTGTTTTAGAGTGTGAGTGTTGAAAACTAAAAAAGTAAAAGTGGCATGCCACTACACCTACACCTAATACCTTCGTAGTTGCAATGCATACATTATAACTACTGCAAGTACAAATACATATATTTCCTCCTTTAAATTTACTTTTTTATTTTGCCACATATATCGATCTTGTAGTAGTTTCATAAATCTATAATTTCCTTTTAGTCACAACATTTCCTTAGAAACATAAATAGTACTCCGTAAGTGAGATGATTCGCACATATGCGTTATTGATTTGCTCACTGAGGGTGCGTTTGGTTGGGGTATATTGGAGGGATTTCATGGCATTTGCATTTTAAATCTCTTAAAATAGTGTGTTTGGGGTGCCAAATGAAGGATATTAAAATACTATAAATTGGCAAAATAGGCAAATTAGAATCTCTTCAAAAAAGTGAACAATTTCAATTTACTTAGAATCTCTTTTATAAATGACCAAAATACTATTTTTACTTTTTTTCGCCTTTTTTTTGTTTATCTGTTTTTGCATCGGTTTTTTTTTTTTTTTTTTTTTTTTTTTTTTTTTTTTTTTTTTTTTTTTTTTTTTTTTTTTTTTTTTTTTCTTTTTTTTTTCTCTCGTTAGAGTCAAGTAAATCCATGACTTAATAAAAATTTTTTGCAACAACAAACAGTACGACATATTTCAAAATACTACAAATTTTTGTCAACCAAAAACGTAAAGGTATTTTAAATTCCAAATTCTAAATCTTCAATGATGAAATTTCCAAAAATTTAAAATTTCGAAATTTCAAATTCACATTACACCGGAGAGCATAATATAATATACTTATAAAAGATCGATTTGAGAGATCACCCTCCTTCGACAATAACTAAACTAACAACTATAAAAAACTAAGGGGGTGTTTGATTTCGACTTAATTGACTTAATATGAAAAAAACTGAATTAATTAAGTCATATGAAAACTGTTTGTTTGTGACTTAATAGAGAAAAATGACTTAAAATATTAAGTAATAAAACTGAAGTTATCTGCATTAAGTCATCTGTTAATTAACATAACTTAATTAAAAAAATTAAACAAACATGCCCTAAATTAAGAACTCTTAAACTACTTTTCTCATTCTTTTTCTTCTCTTATATTATTCCATACGACAAGACTCTTAAATACTAAAATACAATGCATGACCTCCTAAACTTTAGGAACAAAACTAACAAAATAAACATGGGACTAATGCATGAAAGTTCAGTATAGACAATAAGAAAAAAAATAGTTTACTACACACAATCACAAAAAGTGTCAAGTTCATTTTTTTGTCATTTGCCCTATTTTATTACCATCTTGGGTGTTCACAATTCTGGTAAATAACCAATCAAGCTACTAAACACAAAAACAAACAAACAAAATAATATGAACTAAGCAAAGTTTCACTAAATTGTTGTCATTACTTATAGTCCCTAAACGAATAAACTAATCAGTAAAGATATTGCCAAAAATAAATTATTGGCGTTTAAATTATAGGATACCCGCAGCCGCATCACGTGAAGACCCTACTAGTATATATACATTAAAAAAAACCATTAAAATTTTGTTCTAGTATTAAAAAAAAGTACTACTTTTTAAGCTTGAAATATTTATTTTGCTAAAAATCTATATAATTCAGGTCAACCCTAAAATCGAATCGAGCTCAAATTCGGTTTTCGATTGTAGACAAATAATAATAATAATAATAATAATAATAATAATAATAATAATAATAATAATAAAATAAAAAGTAAAAAAAATCCAACCTATCTTTTATATAATAAAAGAATTACATCATTTCGGAGTTTTTTTTATAAAACAATCTTAGTTGAAAAAAAAATTGGACCAATAGGAATGCTCGATCTTGACACATAGGCGAAATCGAGCAATATGATTGGCCAATAAAAAGTCAAAATTGAATTGATTTTGGTCAAACTTTAATAAATTTGGTGGAGAATTCGATTGAGAAAAAAAAAAACACATAAACATATAGATGTCAAATTTATAAAAATAAAAACTTAAAAAAAGATGAGGTAATTAATAAAACATTAATGGTTGAATTGTAAATATATTATGTAGAGTTAAGTGTAAAATTATAAATCTTCATATTTTTTTATAACTTTAAATAATAAACAAATAACCCCTTACACTTTATACCCCCTACACTTTATAATATGAACTTTATTTACAATTTCATGAGTATTAGTATCGGTTTGAGAATTTCATCAATTAAACTTACAAAATTCATAAATGTACGAATTAGTTTTAATATACGTTAAATACTTTTAAAATAAATATTAGTTTCAAACTTTCATCTATTAAAATATCTTTTTACTAT